>JANSTT010020001.1:0-10343 GCA_026745375.1 Platyura marginata | reverse complement strand
CACCATTTGGACCTTAAAGGGTTACCATTTTCTAAAAACAAAAAATTTACCTAAGTAATTAGAATTAAATTTTGAGAACGGTGAAAATTGATGATTAACCCTTTCATGTTCAAAATATGTAACTTGTAGCAAATGAAACTTGATTTTCGTCGTGTAACAACCCTGTAGGTCAAATCACAAATTTTTCGAGATATTTTTGAAAAGATGATAAATATAGAAATTTTTTTTGTTGTTATGTATTTTTATGTTCTTTATTTTTAACCCACCCCTGATAGGTGAAATTTACAATCAAATGTCCTTTTTCTACCAATTCTCCCAAATGGAAGTTAATTACTTTTCTAAAATTATCCAAACTTGAATTAACTTTTCTAGAAAATTTCGATTAGATCAGACCCTCATATCGGTGGAGGTAATCACTGACATAATTCTTGGGACATTTTATATTCTATTATTACAATTTCATGTAAGTCCACTGTTATTTTGAGTCATTTCATCCAATTCTAGAGTAATTCCAAGTAATTTCTGTAGCCAACCAATGGGACAATTTTTTTAACCCCGTTGCTCATATCTTTGCACGCATTCTTAATCAATGAAGCGGCATATCTCTTAAATCAACCATTTTCAAAAGAAATAAATTAATGGTGGTCGGTAAAAAACGAGCTTTCAGGAATATTAAAACTATGGAAATTTAATTTCATTAGAAAATTTTCATTTACTCGCTCCCATTTTTTTTTCTTTTCTTTTTTAAAAGTATCCATGGATAAAAAGTCTCTGAACTGAATATACATAAATATCAATTACTTCGAATATTATCAGCCGTCGTGAAATATTTTACCATATTTTGTGAATGCAGAAAGGAGGAAAAAGAGAAATATACTAACTCTGATTGAATAGACTTGAATTTACTATTTAGAGAAATATCAGCAATCACATCAATTCCTATACAGAGGATATTTCGAAAAGAGTATATACATATTCAAACATATTCTTTAGTACTTCAGGATTTATTCTATTCAAAGGTCGGCTGAACACAAATCAATGTAACGATTTGAGAGGGCTGACGTTTTCCTAGAAATTGAATGAAAATGTTCTACAAGTTCAATTTAATTTTTTCTTTTTTTGTCGTAATCGCAACCTACTTTTTACCATAAATTTAAATTGAACTGAAAGTAGATTTAACTTGTTGGGTTTAAAGGACTGTTTTATTGGTGGTGTAATGGCGCACCTGGATGGTATAAATTCATGGTGCTGCTTGTTAAATTTGGGTACCTACCTGCAATAAATTGTTACGTAAGAAAGAGATTTTCCATTAAATTTTGAGATCCCTAATAAAAGCCTAATAATTTATTGGATTCAAAATCCCGTTAAATTTTTCGCACACTGTAACCGCCATTTTACTTTTGTTAACCACCCAAGTAGCAATTTGTAATTAAAAACCGGTAATAAAACGGTTGTACAATGTACAACTCTAGTTAAAAATAGCAAATGTTTAAAAAGAGTTCTAATAACGTTAATAATACTTCCCACACACTTTCCTATAACTGTGTGTGGACAGTTTTTTTTAAACTAAAGTTGTTCTTGCTACGTTATAAAAACTATTTTTTATAGAGTTGCAAAGAGTTAAATAACCTCTTTGCAACTCTATAAAAAATAGTTTTTATAACGTAGCAAGAACAACGTCGTGCTATGGTTTTTACAATGTTTCTTTGGAAAGAAGTGTATTTATGGTTTAAAAATGGTTTCTGCGTAACCAGGCAACATTAAAAGTTAACGATAATTTAAACTTAAAATTAACCTAAAGTTTTATTTGGTTAAGTCAACGTTAAATAATGGTTGATTAACGCAAGACTAATTTAAGTTTTCTTTTAAATTTCGGTGTTAAATTGCTGCTTGGGCAGATAACAACCAATCGAGAAAAAAAAAATTTTACTTAATTTTGAGTTACAGGCCTATTCTATGCCAGGAGCGATTTTGGGCTCAACGATTGTCAAATTCGCTGACAACTTTTTATGATAATTGGAATGCTAACAAAATGTATCAAAGAAGTGATTTTAATTTTTTCATCAACACTGTGGTGAATTTTTTAGACTGTCAAATATACTTAAAAAAAATATTGTTTTTTATCGTATTAGTGTATTTTGTTGTTGTGAATTTTTTTTTATTATAATGTTTGATATAAATATTTAAAAATAATTCCATTAAACGTTTTTTTCACAAATTTTATAATAAAAATCCACTCAGAAACACAGAATTGTCACTTATTATAATCAATTATGGTTGAAATACGTCTATGAGCGCTCATAGATTTTGGGCTAGAATACACTATTCAGTAAAAACTATCATAAGGTGAATTTAGAGGCAAGCTATGATAGATATAGGCCTGTTAGAATATCATCCATTAGAATATCATGTTCTCCTTCAATTTAAGGGATATGTGACTACATACATTACATCAGACAACAATTTTATTGTTTTTTACTTAATCTTGAAAATAGCGCTGACTTTAATCTACCAGCAAACGATTTTGAAATATTAATTTTGTAAAGTGGTCCATGGTGGTATCACTCATGTGAAAACAAGACAAGACAAGCAAAATCTGTTCAATATAGAAATAATTTCGAAAAATCCTCCAAAAGATATTGGAAGTGAAAAATGTTACAAAAGGATGACATTGATAAATTGTTTTTGACCTAAAATCTTTTCAATCCGATAGCAATTCAGCCAGATGCAACAAAATATTTATTATAATATGTGTATCGTCATGATTTCCCGGATATTTATATTTTCCATCGCAATTTCTGTATTTATTTGCAATGCAGAAATGTCAGTTTCTCTCAAGACGTCAAGTTTGAATAGTTGATTACATTTTCCTTTTACTTGGGTTTTGTAAGTGAATTTGAAAATAGTTGGAAAATGCACGTTATCATTTAATTGAAACGTTATTTTTAGCTTTTATCATAAACTACCGATGACATAGTACTATGTTTCATCATTCGGGCATATTGCAAATATTTAAATTCATTTGGACGGTTTTAAATTTAGGTTATATTATATTGAAGTTATATAATAATCTTCATAGGGAAGTGTCATCGTGATTGTGTCATCAACAGTTTACGCTTTACAGCGAACAAGTGACATGCAAATTTAGTTTATATGCTAGAGCTACAAATATATAGTGACACGTCAGATCATTGTTCAGCTAGTGCCATCAGCAAAGAGCAGAGTAATATTGAAAATATCGTCAAGCAAATATGTTAAATACAATGCACGAAGCATAAATATTTTGCAGAATGAATAGTTTTATATGGAAACACTCCTTCCGTTACGTGTTAGCAGGACTTGTGACTGATATACATCTAGACCAATTCTTACATTTGATATTTCTGCTGCTTCTTACGGCAACATCAGATAAAAAACAAAAATCAACAAAAATTGTTAATTGTGAAAGTCAAAGTAGGTAGTTTCGCTCTACAGGTATTAGCGACTATTTATTCAACAATAAAAGCTAAAATATTAAGTACCTACCTAGACCTACATTAAACAATATGAAATTAAAGGATGAAGTTACGCCTCCAACAACTGTGTAGGGAAGTCTGTACATACGAGTATAATGCAGTTGAAATTTAATTCAGTAGAATGACAAATGACACGATAATAATTACCATCATAAGGCATAAAGTCGGAATAATTAAGTCTTCTCTCTCTGTAGTCGTTTACCAACCACATTTAATAATTTCTCATTACCCATATGTAAATCGCTTGCACTGACACTAAAGAGCTTTCATATCTTCCATTTGGCACCCACCTATTTTACGGCTAATTATTCACCTGAATTACCACAATTCATTTCACATGAAAAATTATTTTACATTATTTCGTGTCGGATGCAGTATATGACTAGATAATGATGATATCGCACCTGACTTATGTAGCAATATAAACTATGGACTAAGGAACTATTACATAATAAAATGAACAAAGAACATTCTTCCTTTGTTCGCTTAATCAAAAATTGTTATACGGAAAATGGATGATCTCATCATGGTGGAAAAGTTACGTTGTTGATAATCAATTCAACTCACGTACATTTCTTATCAAATGTGGGAGAGCATTGGATTATCATCGTGCCAATGAAATTTCGTGTATCACTGAAATTAAGTGGATTACATTTTGATTCTAGTGGTTTTTCGGTATGTGGATATGTGACATGGAGATTTAACAAATTATATTATCAAGTTAGGTAGCTGCACATAGAATATCAATATGGGGGTACGTTACCCTATACTTTCTAATCGCCTTTTTGGTTATGTGTGCTAATCTTTTATTTTGAGTAACGGCCTTAGGATTTGGTTAAAAAAACATCCAAATATAAGGAAAAGTTTGCTTTATTAAAATAATAAGAAAAATGGAGGGATCGCGAGTATTATTAACCAATAACAATTTTTTTCTAACAGTGTTGCTCTAGTCCTGTATAGTTATGCCTTTATTTGCTCAAGTCCCCATGTCCATTCATTATTTTTTTGTGAGATCGCTAAGAGGTTTTGCTATCTGTGCAAAATTTGCTATGAATCTTCTGTACAACGAGCATGTTTGAAGAAAAGATTGTACGTGTTTTAGGTTTCTTGGGTTTGGTATATTTAAAATTGCAGCAATTTTGTTTTGATCTGGTTTAATACCGTCGGCTGTTATCATGTGTCCCAGGTACAGGTACTTAAGAATTTGAAATGTGGCTGGAGCATTTCTAAGTCCAAATGGTAATTGTTTAAACTGAAATATGCCAAATGGAGTTGTAAATTCGGTTTTCTCTTGGTGCTCTGTTTTAACTGGTATTTGCTAATATCCAGCTAGGAGGTCTATAAACGTCATAAATTTTGTTGATTTTGCTTCATACAACAAATCGTCTATCCTCGGGAGCGGGTATCTGTCGGGTTTCGTGACGTTGTTTAGTTTGAGATAGTCGATGCATACTCTCGTTCCGTCATCTTTTTTAGGGACCATTACTACTGGTGCTGACCATGAGGATTCTGATGGTTCTATTATGTTTTGAGAGAGCATCTCATCAATTTGTTTTTTTAGTTCATCTCTTTTTTGTAGCGTCATCCTATTGAGGATTAGATCCAGTGTCAATGTGATGCGTAATATGATCTGTTGCTGAGCCACCTTCTTCAAAAAGATCTTCGTGATTGGATAGTAACGAATTAATTTATTCTCGCTGTTCTTTGTTCAATGGGTCTGCACATCTTGCTCAATGATATCGGCCTCTATCTTGGCAATATGAATGTTGAGCATTTGTTTTTCGATGTGTTTAGATTCTGGTGTTCAATGATGGATCTCTTTTGGGGTGGTGTAGATGGAGTGGACTTAGTAATTTCGGTATTCTACTAAATTGTGGTGGCATCATATGTATGTACTATTGTTTTTCGTTGTTTTAGCGTTTTTTTTAATGGGCTGATCAGTGCAGGTACTTGAATAAATGATGACAATATATTTGTATCAAACACAAAAGGTCGCTGGGGCGTTAATGGACGAATTTGCATATGCAGTGAATTATCTTTTGTTTCTTTCGATGATATGTTCTTTTTTGGGGTTGGTGTTAACGGACTTATTAGCTTTGGTACTAAGAAATCCTTTTTTGTAGGTGTTGATAATAATGTTATAGCATTTATACCAGTTATTTGTATTTGTCGTTGGTTTTGGTGTCGTAACGAATGTTGTCTTAATCGTATGGATGCAATGTTGAGGTCCATTTTTTTACATGAAGTGAGTATTCTATATTATATTATATATATTCTTTGTTGGTATGTAGAGACCAGAAATCTAAGCTATTTGCCGTCATTATCGTTTTGGTCTTTTTATTAAATATTAAATCTATTTGGGTTTTCTCGATAAATTTGGGTTTCCGCGTTAAAAATGTCCGTTGGAGTTGTTGCATTTTGTTTGAACGCACCTAGTTATTCGTAAATTTTGTACGCTGATTTCTTTGGGGCAAATGTTGATTGTAACAACATCATTGCTTGTTTCCAATCGATACAGCTTTCTTTAACTCCAGACCACCAAGTCGCAGCTTCATTTTCTAACAGTAGTGTTAGTCCACGTAAGGCATCCAATTACGAAATTTTCTCCACATCTTTATATATGATAATTTGCGAAATGAAGTTTTTAACCCATTATAGCGATAACCACATGCTGCGAAACTAACAGATTTTTGTGGAATTTAGATTGTCTGCGGTTTCGCAGGCCGATTTAGCGATTCCATCAGCTGTTAGTATTGTTTCGGCGAGAATACAACAGATGGCGTAGTCATGTTGAACGGGGGCTTCGTCGAGGGGCAATTGGAAGGTAGGAAAATTTGTTGTAAATTATATTCAAAATTTTTGATAAAACAAAATTGAAATTAATTTATTTACCGTCAATAATATATTTTACTTTAATAATTTAAACTCAAAAGATTCTCAAAAAATTGTTCTTTCTTAAAACAGAGAAAAAAAAATTCTCACTGTCAAGCAAACAAAATTTTTGGTGACGAGTTGGGCGACACTGTAAGGAGTTTTTATTGAGACGAATATTTAAATGGAAGTCATTTGTCGGGCCGGTGCTTGACTTTGGAGTGTTAATCGAAATTGCAAGAAGATGTTCCCGATCCAACCAGTTGGGATTCGACTGAAGTGTTTAACTATTTCCAGAAATATTTTCCGAAAGTGGCAAAAGTGTTCAAGGACGAAGAGATTGATTGTACGTCGCTATTCCTGAAACGGAATAACATCATGACTGATTTGAAATTGGGACCAGCAATTAAGATTTACAATCATGTACTGCAATTGAAAACATGACGGAATGATGCGGCGATGTGGTTGAAGTGATTTTCTGTAAAAGCCGAAAGATTTATTCAACATTTGAAGAGAAGCGAGAGTAGGGGAGCAGAGCCCAGATAATGCGTCCTCCTCGCGGCGCTCCCTGGAAACAGTTTTCTTAGTCAGGCTAGGATCAGTGTATTAATCTGACAGACTATGTGCGGCATTAACAGAATAGGACTAAAGTGGGATGTCTAATTGATTTAGCGACTTTTAAAAAGTCCTCCACTAAAGAAACAAAAGATAATTCACTGCACATGCAAATTCGTCCATTAACGCCCCAGCGACCTTCTGTGTTTGATACAAATATATTGTCATCATTTATTCAAGTACCTGCACTGATCAGCCCATTAAAAAAAATGCTAAAACAACGAAAAACAATAGTACATACATATGATGCCACCACAATTTAGTAGAATACCGAAATTACTAAGTCCACTCCATCTACACCACCCCAAAAGAGATCCATCATTGAACACCAGAATCTAAACACATCGAAAAACTTCATACACTAACAACTGAAAGGAGTTGAATTTTTAATAGTTGGTAGTTCCTTATTTATAAGAAAAATCCATTATTTAATTGAAAATTTGTTGAACTAGTGGAACGGAAATATGTATGTAAGTAGCTATTGATTCAGATATAATGCAGATACATATGTACATTCTATAATATCCAATAAGATGCCATTTATCATTAAAAAATTTATGGAGTCTTGTATGCCATTTTGTATATTGCATGAATAAAATAATAGAAAATCCATTTTATGTAAAAAAAACCAAAAACCCATGATATATGCAATTGGATTTCCGCATCGCAGACACCAGAAATGGTTGGCCCATAAAAGCTAACGACATTTCCGCATAAATGGCACTATCTCTCATGCTGAGAATGATTCATTTGGTCGAATTTAATATTTTAGCATTGTTACTGGCTATTCTTATGATATTTCCATGTTGGAAAAGTGTAGATTTAGGAAAGTTATTTTCTTCTTAAATTTAAAGGCATTTGTGATTCGATTACTTTTTAGATATGTGGATAGGTGGAGCATATTTTTTTGGAGGTTAGATTTTTTCGTAAAAAAAATTAATCCAAAAATTAAGTAGATAAATTAAATTAAAGAAATCTATTACTTTATAGTTTTATAGCTTTAAAAATCACATTCCAAAGTGGAACAAATAAATCACATATTTAGTTTACGGTTTTAATGAGGCACTTCATAGCTTGAAATTTTCCGCATTTATTATTTTGCACAACAGGGTATCCTTAAATTCTACAACTGTCCTTATTTCCCGTCCATATTTTCATAAAATATTAACATTTAAAAATAAAGAATAATTGCATTCATAGATTTCTCAGATATCATCCCTAACAAGTAGCAGAAATTATTGAATTTCGACTTTTTTATACAAAATATGCCTTGCATTAATTTTTTTGCAAACCACTGTAAATGATATATCTAAAATCTAAATTGTAAACAACCGATTTATAAAAATATTGTCAGGTTAGATGTTTTATTTACTATATGATGGTGTCGAATATATTCGACATTGATCAAAAAATTTAATTTAAAGGCAGGAGAGGTATCCCAGATCAAAAATATTATTTTTCGCGGCTACGGCGTCACCATATTAGTTTAAATATAGGTTTTCCGATTTGTAGCTTGACCAAAAGTATTGTTGACCCGTAGAGGGTGACCATTACTAAAAATTTAATAATGTAACTACAGTGGAACCTTGATTATCCGTCACTCGATTAACCGTCATCATATTGCCATCCATCGAATCAGCAGACCTGTGTCTTTGTTTCGTTTCGATTTATTGGTTTATAAAATGCGAAGAACGACTATTCACTTATTAAAAAATGAAAATGAAAGTAAAAATTGTTTGGTGTATTGTTTTAATTTCTCTAAATTTACTTTTTTTGCAGCAATAATTTTCAGGCAATAAAAAGAAATTAAAAATCTATCTCATCTTGATTATCCGTCTTTTTGATTAAACGTCAGGCTACTAGTCCCATGCCTGACGGATTAACGAGGTTCTACTGTACATATATTGTTAAAATGGATTTAAAAAAATGGGCGGTTCAAAAGAAAATGGTTTGCTACAATTTTCCACCAGCACGTCTTTTTTTTACACATTTAATAATTAAATTTGTATTCAACGGATATTATGTAGTTTTATGTAAGTAAGTGGTGTCCAAACTTATTCCAGATGCGGATCAATTCAATTCAGTTGAAAGTTCTCCATTATTATAAAAATAGGGTAATAAGAACATTTCCGTCGAGCTTAGATTTAAAACTACTGACATCAAATGAATGACAGGAAATGAACAAAATCTATCTGTTGGATTAAGATATGTACGTATGGTCTTAGGAAAGCTTTGTCTTTAATTTGAATTGTGGCTTTTTCGTTGTTGTTGTTGCTGCTGTTGTTACGTTACGGCAATATGCACAGTGTCGCCCTTAAAGATAATTTAGATAATGCTCTTAAAGCATTAAGATTCTATGAAATTGTATTCAGGGGATTATGTATCGATCATTTCAGCAAACATATACATATCTATGTAGGACAAATACATGTGCACACGCATACATTAGATTTGTAGATATTTTTTACAAATTTCATTTGCCGGAGTTTTTCTATGTACTTCTACAGATTTTTATGAGTATACAAGTAGAAATGGAATCCATAAATCATTTATATATGTTATGTACCAGCAGCAGGCAGCAGTCGAACAGTATTTTATAATAGTTCGAAATATTTTTTTTTATCGAAACGAACATTATTTACATGTGTTAAAAATATATTACAAAGTTACAAAAATATGGAAAAAGTTTTTTTTTTTTGCTGGTTTTACACATGTTGTGTGAAAAAGTTAGTAGTTGTTAATGTACCCGGACACCTAAGTGATTTATGGGTGACATTAAAAAGCATTCAAAACTTGTCCCATATATTTGTAATAAATGGAGTAAAACGTATTATTAATAGTAGGAGAAAGAGGTTTTGTTTTACTCAGTTGATTCAATTGGATTGTATTATTTTTGGTGTAGTTATAGTAAGTTATTGAGTTAAGATGCCCATACTTTTTGGCGACTAATAACTACTAAGGAATTTTTAACTCAATTAATATTATTGAAATTTATGTCAAAATTTATCTGTTCCGTTCCTGATTTAAGAAAATATTTTTTTTTATTTCAACCTTTACCTTTAATAGAGTACTATATTGTATTCTAAATTATAATACAGTGAAACCTGTCTAAACAGGTTTCCGTTTTACATAGAGTTAATAAAAAATATTTGTAATTTTAAATTTTTAATGTATAATTCATTCATTCATCTCCGTTTGCTATGTCTTTAGCCTAATATCCATCAATACCATTACATAAAATCTGTCCGTTTCCGTCTTAAGGTAATTTCCGTTTTACACGGGTTGCTTTGAATGGAAAAATCAACAATGAAAAAAAAAGTTCCGTTTAATGCAGGTTTCCGT
>JANSTT010020000.1:0-10345 GCA_026745375.1 Platyura marginata | reverse complement strand
GTATTAAGGGGCGTTACAAACTCCGTACCAAAGTTATAATACCCTTCGATTAACATCATACGGGTATAAAAATTATTTCATTAGTCAAAATGAAAATATTCCTATTTTATAGTATCCTTCTCTTTATCTCTCTCTTTGTGTTTTATGAAGAAGAAATTAATGCGTAAAAGTAACAAAAATTACACAAAACAAAGAAATACTTGCTCACGACTTTTACAAGATACTAAAGCCTAAAATAATCTAATACCAAAGTGTAAATAATGCCAGAGATTTGCTTATGGTCGTATTTCGTATATTATTGTTTTATATTTATTATATTTACATTGTCAAAAACAAAATTTACCTTACTGAATTAAGTACACATTACATAACAATAAAATCTTTAAGATCATACTTGAAGCTAATTTTGTCAAATATTTATGTATATATACCTACATATGTATATATTTGCACCCCCAGTTTAACAACGAGCTATTTAAAAAAAAAGGCCATTATGGGATAATTTGACTCAAAGATTTTCCATTTTTTTTGTTTATAAACACTACATACATTCTCAGGATGTTTTTTTCTTAATTTTTGTTAAACAATATATTGTATATTTTGCTAAACAATTTCTGAGCATGAGTTAAATACGAAATGTCTCGTTATAACATTGAAATTTGGAAATAAAATATGAAAATAATTGAAAATTTACAAAAAATATCATAAAATCAAAATTTTTTAAGCTACAAAAGCAATAAATACCTCATGATTATCTTTAACTTGGCATTCTTAACTCTGAAATTCACTTTTTGAGATGTCCCACTATTGAACTGAGGGTGCGATATATGAATATTTAAAATATACATAAACCATCCTTTTAAAAAAAAAACGTTGGTATACCATACTTTTGGTTTATTTAATTTCATGCTTGAGTTATGTACCAACAATCCTACGTTCGTATGTGTTTTTCGGTTTTACCATCTTTTACGATCAAAACTTTTTAGAATATGTATAAATAAGTATGTATATGCTTTCTCAAGCAAATAATGTGCCCAATATATTATTTAGAGTGTATGCACTATAATATACAGCGTGACATAGACAGTACAAAGTTATTCCATAATCATTTTTATCTTTTTTCTGTCGATCATCAACAAACGAAAAAGATACTCTCGAAAATTGAACCAGACATTGAAAGATACAAAAAAAAAATTGTCAGAAACAATTTTGTTTTTATGAAAAGACAACACCAAATTAGATTTAAAACAGCCATGCCTGTTAATATAAAATTGAAATGTCTGGTATTTTATTTATAACAAATCATAAGTTAAATTATCTTTAAATACTCCAAAAAGATACTACCTCTGGCTTGAGAGTTAAAGAAAAAAATAGATTTCGGTAATAAAATATTGTATTATATATTTAAAAAAACAGTGTTTATATTAAAATCAAGATTCTGAAAAATTAATAACTAACTAACACCTTCACATACCCGTTCTTTGACTATTATTTGAATCCAGTCAATAAAAAAAACTCAATTAAATATTTAAATAACTCATTAGCTAAAAACTAATAAACATTAATTGAATCTCCGTTTTTATGGCTCCCCTTTACAATGATCTACAAAATTAATTACCGTACCAAAATCGATCTTCAATACTTCACAATATTGCTAATTTTAGTACTTCTAAGCGATAACTTCCGAGTTTGATTACAATTTTATCGTTTCACTCCTTTATAATATCGCACTCTTCCTATATAGAGAAAATTGCCATAATAATATCCACTTTTATACGTGGGCGATGTAGGTGTAGGTGTAGGTATATGTATGTATATTGATATTAAAATCGGTAATAAACCATGTCCATTAAAAAGGTTGAGGACATTAGGGTCGTTGTATTTCTGTAGTCAACTAAATGTGCTAGGCAACACACCATATGCACATAAGTGTTGTGTAGTCTGTAAGCATTTATTGTAATTACGATAGTGTCTCTGTTGTCTTGTAAAGAACCTATTTAAAATTCGTTTATGAAGGATCTTAATATTTGAAATACACATTTCCTGCTTGTACGACTTCATCTAAGATAATGATTAAGTTAAGTAAAAGAGTTTCTTTAATCTTATTGTGATGTGCCCTATTATGTTATTTTGAAATTGTTTTTTTTATATTACTATTATTGAGGGTTGTGATTACGTGTTCACAAAGTCGACGTTTTTATTCAAATAAGCTCCATATTTGGTTGTTTACAAGACAAAAACCGTACGTTAACGAATACGAATTTTTTTATGCACTAGATTAGTTCCGAGACGCGTAAAAAAAATCACATAAAAAATACATTACTCTTATGGATATTTGCAAACAGCTCAGAAAAAAAAAATGTGTAAAAAAACTCGCGTAAAAAACTCCCGTAAAAAAAAACTTGCGTAAAAAAGGATAGGGGGTATTATGGGGGTATTATAATAAAATGTATTTGTACGCTAAGTGTGCTTATATGTATGTATGTATAAGGACAAATAATGACACTTGATCAGATTATAATAGTTTAAGTATATACATACATACATGTATGTATATACCTACTACTGTAAATATACATATATTTTTTGGTACTTCGTATCATACTAAATACCGCAAGCTATAACATTAAGGAGATTTTTTTATTTTTAAATTTAAAAAGATGCGAAATGTATGCGGTGGGCTTTTTCTTTCTTTTATTTGAAGAAATTTGAATAAAGAAAATTTACAAAATCAAGATGGCAATATGTTTATGGTATTTTGCGTTTCAAGTGTTCTAAAAATTATATTTATACCGACATAAATCATAAAAATGGAATCTGTTTTGTATACCGGAATGAGCTTTTAGCTTCAAAGGGTATTGTAATTTTGATACGGAGTTTAAGTCGAAAAACCTATGTCCATATGTTCATGATTCAAGATTCCGACTAAACAGATACAGCTAGAGTATTGACAGTTTATTAAGTACTCCTAGAGTAAGATTTCTATTGTTTTAATTGTTCAAAAAAAGTATATAGGAAAGGAAGGGTGTAAAATGTGTCTAAGTATATATAAATTATTGATTTTATTAAAATATACAAACAATTTTATAAAATTTTCGTGTAGTAAACTTTTCTGTGGAGTTTTTTCTTTTCTTATATTAATTTTAAGTAGTGAAATCAAGTAAAATTAACATAACGACTTCTGTTACATATATTAAATATGAAATAGTTGAGGACAAACGGTCTGAGTAGTAGGTATGTCTAAGAATTGTTCATGCTAGGTTTTGTAGTTTTAATTCCGGTCATCGCTTTGACCTTTGAACGTAACATTTATTCTGCAGAGTTTTATTTTAAGCATTCATACATTTACATTATTTTACATATTAGATAATATTTATATTCGTATATAGTTATATATAAGAACATATATATATATACAAATACATATATGTATAATGCTATAAATATTACATAAACTGGAAAGAACATCACATGGAACTCCATTATACTATTAACTAAAAAGAGACATGCAGTCACGTTTAATCATAACATTTTACTAAAAACACTAGGATAATAAAGTAAAGAAAATCTTATGGAAAACTTGTTGCAATAGATGAAATATTTTATTCAGTGTTATAATTATGTAAATGTAAAAGCTTTGAAAAGTCAGTTGAAAATTATAATTTATAATCTGTTATTTTGTCTTTTAGAAACTTCTTCTACAACTGATCGCGATAAAAATTTTGATAATTTAAAATTTATATTTTCTTAAATTTGTATTTAAAAAAATATTACTCACCTAGTTGGTACAACGTCACCACCATCGACAACCAATTCCCAGGATGTAATTTTTATTGGCCATGCTATTTGACCAAATGTATCACGAACTAATGCTTCCCACGATGAATACGGATTTGTCGATTCACTATGCAATCGTTCCGAACGCTGTAATCTGGCACGTCGTCTTGGTGATGCGCCACCAGAAGATGTTGATGGGGCGGTGGTCAATTGATCCATAACGATTATTATATTCTGTTCCCCTTTTCCCTGTATTTTTAATCACAAAACTAATTTCCTCTATATAACGTTGACAATATTTGTTGTCATATTTTTGAATTCGCATAAACCACAATTTAGGTATATTGCACAAAATGTTCGGAATAGTTTTTACCATCAAATTAAGTGATTTCCAATATGGAAATATTTTATGATAGTAACAAAAAGCAATTACGGTTTGTCCGGGGGGTTTATTATATGTAAATCACCATTGTTACATCAAAACACAATTAAGGGATATAGGCAGTACAATATATGCTTCAATTTATTATTAAATCAATTTTAATTAAATATCTGTATATTTAAACAAATTAAATCTGTTACAAAAAAGTCTAGAAAACGTTAAGGAATAAAATTTAAAAAAAAACGGTTTCACCATAATTTAATACATTACGAAGCTTCACGAGTTTATTAAAACAATATTACATCCATAAACATGATAAATGATGGGTAATTGTTACGTTAATAATTACACTCTTAAATATCACACTTTCTCTTTTTAAATGAATAAAAAATTACCATCTCCCATTCATTAAATTACAAAAAAAAGTGAAAAGAACTTTTTTCCTGACTATGATAAATGACAAAACGTTTATACAATGCAAAACGTTTATACAAGAAATACAAGATAAGATAAAGAACTAAATTTTCATAATCTTTTTATCGCTACTCTCAGATCCATTTGATATAAAAATTATTTGCACATGAAAATGTATTCCGAAAATACAAACGTATAATGACAATTTACTATTTTTTTTTTTTATTTATCCCACACGAGTATTAAATACTAATCTATAGCCTATAAAACTGTAGCTGTAATCTTGGTATATTAATGTTGCCATACAACGGTCTTCTAAAGAAAATGTAAAAAAAGGTAAATTCATTTAATTTTAATTAAGTTACTTAAAAACATTCCTTTGACTGTGAAAAAAATTGATTATTTTATTGAGGGAATTTATGATAAGCACATAATTTTAAATCTAATTAAAATTGGAATTTTCCTAATTTTTACCTACATAAGTAAAAAAAATCCATTTTTGTTATTATTTATCTTATAGAAAATTACTTAAAATCGGTTGTAGCGCTATAACTTTTGTGTCTACTAAAGAACAGACAAATAGATATACTGAGGGCTTTTGCTCGCTTCGTTTGCAATATAAAAAATTAAGGAACAAAAAAATTTTTTTTTCTGAACCAGTTTATTGATAGCTAAAGAATTGAAGAAAAATTAAATCAAATTACACATAAACGAATCAAATTATTACTAATACATAAATATTGTACATATCGCAAGGAAATAATTTCATTGGAAATACAGTATGAAATGTTGAAAATTTAATTTAATCATGCTGAATATGTTTGTTAAAGATGTATAATTTTGTCAACATATACCTATAGGGTGTAGGTCGCTTATAAAATTTATTACATACAGTACCCTATACCTACCTAAATGCAAGTTAT
This sequence comes from Platyura marginata, assembly GCA_026745375.1. Taxonomy (NCBI): domain Eukaryota; kingdom Metazoa; phylum Arthropoda; class Insecta; order Diptera; family Keroplatidae; genus Platyura; species Platyura marginata. Next base: position 4,849 of record JANSTT010020000.1, on the reverse strand, counting down.
GATTTCAATTTCTGGTATAAATATAATTTTCAGTTATTCGTCAAATATACCGAAATTATATATCCTGAAAATAAGCTTGATGAGAGGAATTCATTTATATGAATGTATGTGTATATACATACATATATCAGGGTGAGGAATCGGAGTGATTGTTGAAAGCAATTTTTCTAAGTTTATGTGTAAATATTACCATTGTGGTATAATCTTTACATTTACCATTTAAATTTTTTGATATTTTGTCTATCATTTCGAAAAATGTAACTATAAAAAAAAAATCCACCTCATTTTTCAAACTTGGACCCTTTTTTACGGACTAGGGTTTATTTTTCGTAAAGCTGGTGTTATTTTTGTAAAAGTGCAATAATGATACTATAAAGTGAAGTGAATAAGGAAAATTCATTAGATAAACGGGAAGAGTGGGTTCACAATAATATGAATACTTATGTATGTAGGAAAGAACGGGGTAAGATAATTTTTTGCTTTTAAAAACCCCACAAACACGTTTCTTTATGTTCAATGATCCGATCCTATTTTATAAAGTTTCCTGCACTAAAAAACATTGGTATTAAAGTTGATATTAAATTCAAAATGTCAAGTATTTCCAAGAAAGTAGTTAAACGTGAGGTGTATTATAATATGTGATTATAACAATTGAAAATTGAAAATTACATTTTTTTGAAAAACTATCGATAGCGCTTAACCTCGCGAACCTATCTCGTTCTCCTCTATATAAGCATTTACGTTCCAAGTTCCAACTGCGTGAATCATGTTGAGACAGGATCATAATATATATTTTGTAATCGGCTGATGTGTCTTTTTTTGACCGTGATGAAATAAAATAATCTAATAAAAATAGCGAGGACGAGAAAAAAGCTGAAAAGCTGGGATCTCCTTGCTCCATGAAGTGGGATAATTTACTTTTTATTAAACTAATTATACTTAAGTAGGTATAGGTACATATAATCGGGGTTATATATAAGAAAAATCCTAATTTAAGTTTCCAACAACCCTTCAAATTAATCAATATTTATATGTATGTAGATAGATATTCGATTCATTGGCTTAACACATAACCAATTTTACCCTGTTATGCAAATCTTTTGATATGATAATTAGGATCGTGTAGGAGTGTAGGTAATATTATTAATATCAATATTTAACCCTGAACGAAAGAAGGCTTTATTCTGTAGACAAAAGTGATTAAGAACACTCAACCGAAATTTTGCATAATTATGTTTATGACAAATAGGTTTAGATTTCATACAGCCTAATGCCATTATTTTTAATTTTCATTTGTTTGGTTTAAGTAAGCATATTTCGAATTTTCTTTATAATTTTCACAAACTATTAATGTTAATAAGTAAAACACACGTGTAGGGACTAATACCGTTTACCATGCAACATGTCATTGAACTTTTAAAATAGATTAAATTGTGTGTTTATAAAAGTATCTACTATACTATAGACTAAAGACACATAAATCTTCGTTTTCAGCATTTAATTAAAATGTCTCATTCGTACATATGCACGGCATACAAAAAAATAAGATAAAAGTAAAAAAATTTGCTTATCCAAGGACAAAAAACGTTACACTAATTTACCTTTGGGAAAACCGCTGCCACTTCTTGCAAACCAATTTCATGTCATTCCCGCAAATTTATGTTTAAATGAAAAAATGTTAGAATAAGAATAATTGGTCCTCTCGTCCATATGTAATGTCTCTTTACTAAGAAATCAATGAGCACCTACCAGTTAAAGATATCAGAGCGTATTAAAAGAAAAAAGTACAATTGAGTAAAAGCGTAAAAGTCAACGTAACATTGTTTTAAAGGGCCAAAATTTGAAGTTACATTTTGGTTGGCTTACTGTATTCAATATACCTACTCGTGCATACAAGATATTTTATTGGGCTCCATTTTTAATGCAACTTTTCTAATTAACGAAATATAAAAAAAAAAAATAATAATAAATAATATAATTATATAACGTATAAGCTTTGGAAAGAAAAATGTGTACAGCTTTTCTATCGATCTTTTAGATGGGGGCGCCTTTGAAATATTTTCTCAAGCTTTTCTCTCTGCATAAAACAGTTTTATGTTTATTCTTCTTTGTTTTCTGTACTTTAATGTTCTCTCCTACGCCAAAGGCATAGGAATTTGCTTTCAAACTCTGTACAAACTCTATACATATGTACATACACTACACATATGTATTATGTTTTTAAAGTTTCACGAAAAGTTTATGTTCGTAAAATCTCTCTGTTAAAGTAGACCATATACACTACTTCTTGTAGTCGCTTATTAATTTTCTGTTCGACTGAGTGCTTTCTGTGTTTTAAGCAATTAAAGCTATGAAAAGCCAAACGTCTAAATACACAAACAATGTTCTATGTATAGAGAAAAGGCATAATAGTATCAAATGAAGAAATCTCTATTATTAATAAACTTTCTATAAAGTTCCTCGCTTTCGGTTTGTTATTCTTAGCTGAGTTCAGATGGGTGAAAAGTTTTTATTCTTTTTCATTTTTCTTTTGCACAAAAATAGAAAATGAAATTATTTTTTTTTTATCGCAAAGAAAAGTTTTTTTTTCTTAAAAGATAAGTCATTTCTACTAATGGGGGGGTGTAGATTTCTTTATCGAAACCACAAGTTGATGAAATGATACTATCATCAGAGAAGAAAGTAAAACAATTAAAAAGAAATTTGTTTTTTTAAGCATTTCGGTAGGTAGGTACATACATATGTATGTATATGTGGAGATAATTCTATGGAAATGAGATACCTTAACTGCATAATCATAATTAAGTGTTGTTAATTTTATAATTGAGTCTTAATATTCATGGGCATATTAAAATCTTAGCAGAAATCAGTGAAAATTAGCTGTGCAATAATTTAATGTATATAATATGTACCTAAAACGGGAGGAGCATCGTTGCAAATTTGTTGTTCTAATAACCATTGTTAGGTTTCATTTACAACAATTGCGTGAAACTTATTTTTTTAAAGACAAATCGAAAAAGTTTGCAAATGAGTTACAAATATAACTTTTAAGTGTCGAATTAGTATTTTATAAAAAGGAATGCCAATATAACATACTAATGAAGAAAAACACATCCTTATCCAAAATCGATAAATACATATCGCATGAAATTTTATGTTAAGCTTTAAATGATTTAGGTTTTAAATTTTTTTAATAAAAACGTAATTTCAATATGTTATTATATATATTTTCCTTAAGCTAATTCTACATAATCCAATACAAGGCCGTTCGGTGAAGCTTTATGAAAGCTTTTAAATCAATGCTTTTGACATAGAAATCCTACTTGTCTCCGCATATACCATTTTCTTGCAACCCAATAAAGATATGTGCAAATAAAAAGATTACGTACAAAATCCTTTGTCATTGGTTTTTTTTTATATAAAATTGAGAAAGGTTCACATTAAAAATGTTTTACTTGAGGTATTCCAAAGAAAAAATTTTAAAAGTGAATTTATACTAGGATTTACGTAACTCAGCAATTGGTTTTAATTTATTTTTTATTTTTATTTTCGCTATTATTGATATAGCATAATCTTTCATTGACCTGATAAATATATTTTCTTCTACAGTCTATAATAAAATATTTTTTTTGTGAAAAATATTTAATAATCAACAGATACATATATGTTGTACATATATTAACCTATAAACGTGAATAAAGCTAAAGATATATTTCTTTTGATCATTGCTTAACAATTCATAGTTTCATCCCATTCCACATTTCGATCCTTATTTAATGAATAACTGAAATATTATCCATCGATTTATAAGAAAGACTAATATAGATTCAGCAAATCATTCAATTTGTATTAATGTAATTCCACAAAATAAGAGAAGTACCTACGTATACAAACAAAGTACTTTTTCTGACAAAAGGAATTGTAATTAAATCTGATACAAAAGCAATGCAATTATAGGAACATATGAAAAGAAGCATTAAATTTCATGTTATGTATAAGTAGTATGTACCCACCTCTAGGTACATATTATGCCTATTAATGACTACAAACTCCCTAATAAAAGGTCTACTTGTTCACTCATTTATATACACGAAAGGGATAATTAAACGGTTGCTCGCCTTCTTTAATAATGAAAAAGTTGTCATGTTTAAAGGTAGATAACAACCAAGCAATCAAAAACAAGTAAATTATTTGAATGTAAAAGGAAATATATTTTAAACGTTTTCGTATAGGGTTAAAATAAAAAATGAGATAAAGTTAACAACTTAATTTGCCAATTTAAATATTAAAAAATAAAAAAATATTATCTAAAATGAATTTATTAATAAACAATCGAATCAAATAACTTTGAATGAAGTAAGAAAATTCTATAAAATTGTATAAAAAAATTGATTTTATTTTGTGATGACTCCATTATTGTGACGTAATAGTTTTAGATTAATTTTATTGGTACAGAAAAACCATTTCACTCGAGTTCGTTCATCCGTTGCTAACCTGGGGCTAACGAAGCGAGCTCTATGATTTTTTGAAGATCATTATATGTATATCCCAACATTTATAAAATTGATATCCTCCTATCGTTAAAACTTGACACATAAAATAAAATTGGAAAATGTTGCAAATTATATGGTCATTTACACATTTGTGTGATTTCATTTAATTGTTACCAGAATATATCAAAAGTTATTATTAATTTAAAAAAATCATTAATTGTTATAGAATTTATTTAGTAAATGCTCTCTCGTGATTCATTTTATTGTTCTTCGGTACTTACATCTTTTTATATTTTTTTTTAAATTACTGACAAATGTTTATTAACATTCACCTTTTATATCCTTTATAAAACTTG
>JANSTT010019999.1:0-48721 GCA_026745375.1 Platyura marginata | reverse complement strand
TTTTGTTTTTTTTTTTTTTTGTTTTTTTGTTTTTTTCTTTTTTTCTTTTATTTTATTTTTTATTCTTTAATAATAAAATGCATTCTCACATTATTCTTGATAGATTATCTCATTGCACATGCACCACACACTCATTTTGTTTCAGAACGATAATCCTAAAAGAATATTTTTTTTTTACAGCTAAATAACATGTCGCACACAATTTTTCTTTTGTTTTTCTTTTCTCTTTTTTAATAATAGTAAAAATAGGTAAACATTAAGGTGTAATTAAAATAAACAATTGGATTGGACGTAAATTTTTGTTTTTTTTTTTTTTTAATTTTAATGCTGATCGAAAACTATTTTTTATTTTTATATAGAATATGGCCAAATTAGGAGAAAAACCCATCATAGCACACAATTCTTACTCTCTCTCTCTCTCTCTCTATCTAATTGTATTTACGTTTTAATAGTGTGTGTTAGGTGTACGTAAGTGCTTGTGGTGGTGGTTTTTTCATATTTGGCAGCGATACGAAGAGAGATTTAATTTAATTTAATTAGTATAGTTGCCACATCTATTCCCATTACTATTCCTATAGGAAGATAACAAATTCTTAAAAAAAAAAAAAAATCCATGATTTAATTTTTTTTTTTGCTTACGACTTTTACGTTTTTTTTTTTGATTTTTCATTGAAGTAAATTAGTATAGAAATATTTTTCCGAACAATTTGTGAACGAGATCATTATTTACTGAAAGTTTGCCCCACTTTTCTATTACATAACATAAAAATAAAAATATATAACAAAACCCTAAATAGCAACAACAAAATTGTAGACGATATTCCCGAAAAAATGGTCTTTACTGTGATAATGGAACTAATGACCTTTCTAACTAAAGATTTTACATACTTGGAGGATCTGCTTAATATTCAGAAGCACTTTTTTTTGGTGGGCTTTCGGCATGATAGCCAATAAATGGGTCATTTTTCGTTCATGGAATCAATATTTGGAACATTAATTTTAGATTGATTTCTTTCAAAATAACTTTTTGGTTTATTTTGTGACTTAAGTCACTTATAAAGTCAGTTTGAAACGGTCACCACTTAAACTACACGTTTAGAGATTAAAGGCCATCAAAAATCGATCTGTACCTGTGCCTGAACGAAGCTTAACTTACTGACAATATTGAAATGTAAAGGAAGATAAGTCAATAACAAACGTATAGATAAAAAGCAGCTGAGAACAAGAAGTTGTGAGAGGGTCCAGACTCGATATGATAAAATGCCATAATCAGATAACTGCACGCGATTTAAGTTCGAGCGAAATTCGAACAACAAATGCATTGCAATTCGGTGACGTTTTTGGAGCCAATGAATTATTGATGGTTGAACAACATCCGTACAAAACAACAATTCAGCAGCTTGTATTCAGCGTATATTTAGACAAAAAAAATCTCAAAATGACGCCGCGTCTTTTTCAATTTTCGATCAAAATTGTTACCTGCGTCTAGAAGCGCCTTATGAAACACGTCAATTATGGGATTAGTATCCCATCTCCATTACAGTTCTATTACCGGCGGTAATCTACCTTTATATAGGTGGTAATTTACTGTAGCCCAATTAATGTCATATGGTCTTAGGTACCCTAATTTTTTTTTTTTAGTTTACCGATGTCTGATCAGTCCTTTTGTGACACCCGTAACGTATTTTGATCGTTTCCATTACAAGAGTAAAATTACCGTCCGTACATTATCCTGGTAATTGAAGATGGGGTATAGATTTACTGTATTGCCATACAATTGAAATTGACGCCTGAAGCTTAACGTTGACGCTGTATTTATTTATTTAACTCTTAGGGCCTCAGAATTTGTTGACATAAATATGAAAATATTTCTCTTCAATAAATCTAGATTTAGAACATAATGAGATCAAATTGAATGTGTGTTTAAATGTAGTCCTATAGAATTACCATTTTTCTACTATTTTTGTAGTAGTACTGACCTTAAAATACGTTTTTTTGTTGTTGTTGTTGTTGTTGCTATTTATGGTTTCTTTTTCAACTCAAAAGTGATGTGTGCAATTCACATTACGAGAACAATATACATAACTATAGTTTTATATTATATAACATGCTCCTTCTAATAATAATAAGGATAAGTAGACTAGAATAAAAAAAATTATGCTAAATTTTAATTAAAAATAAAAGCTTTTCCTTAATTTATAAATTAATTAAAAATATTTTCTTCTTTTCGTTCTTTTTTTTTTGTTTCATCAATAACAACACTAAAAATATGCGTGCACCTCATAGAAAGATTTTTTTATTTATTTTTTTTACAGCCAATTTATACAAAAACAAAACATTTTTTTTTTTTATTTTTTTCCTTACACATTTAAAAATTTCCATACTAAAAATGGTAAAAAAAAAAAACTCGGGGGTGACGCATTTAACGTTGCTCGTACCTTTTGCTCTCTCTATCTCTGATAAATAATAATTTTATATGCTGCTTTTTGACTTGCATGCCGTTTTTTTTTTGATCTTAGCAGAAAAACATAGAAAAAAGATTTTCTTAAAAAATTAAATTAAAAAAAAAAAAAAAACAAAAAAAAACCAGTCATGTTTTGAGCTGCAGTCTTTTTTCTTGTTGTTGGCATTTTTTTGTCTTTATTTTGGAAATTTTTTGATTAAAAAAATTTTGTTATTTACTTAAACAATAAATAAAATTAAAATTCTTTATGTTCAAAAATTCCTTTTTGTTTCTGTCGTTTGTTTTTTGGTAATTAAAATAAAAACCAAAATATTTTTAACTCTTATTTGTTGTGCTGTCTTATTAAATTAGGTTTTCTTTTTCTTTTCTTTTTTTACATATTGTAGGCTACATAAATTGGGTCTAATTGATCGGCCAAAAAGCCGTCTCGTAAATGCATTCGTTGCTTTTCACCTCTACTATTTATTGGAACGACACCTAAAAAAAAAAAAAAATTAATTAGAGTCAAACAATTCTGAACTGAATGGACTACAATTTCTAATCTTCTTCTTCTTCATATTTTCAATTTAATGACCTAGGTCACTTTGGCCCATATAGTCTTTAGTCTTCGATGTTAAGAGTTATTTTTATTATTATTTGTTTCGTTACTTCATTTCAGTTGGAAATATTGCTGAATTGATTCAGTAATTATTCCCCGAAATGACACCGCCTAGACCTACAGTTTTAAGTGGCTTCCGAACCACTCGGCGCAGAGTAAAAATCCCGTGCTAGTTAAAAAAACTTTCATGTTTCACTCCAGACGGAGATCGAACCCTTGACCTCCCGCTCCAAATGCACCACCTTTCTCGGTTCTAATCGTCACTACACAAATATATCAATTAACGGTAATGCAGAATCAAACGCAACGTTAAACTGTCAAAATTGAGTGTACGGCATTGTCGCTCTCGATAACAGGGTGTGTCAAAGCGCCAATTTAAAGAATGGCATACCCTATCATACGTAAAAAAAGTTCCAAATAGGGGACTCGAGCAAGATTTTTTGTCTAATAGACAAATCAGACTGACGAATAACATAGTTTTTGGCCATTGTGTGGCCATATCGGATCCAATCCATGCGTCCACAAATACATTTTTTTTAAGATTGGAAAAAGCAAATGGCGCCATATCCCAGGAACAAAGAGAAATATTCCAAATTTCTGGATAAAGGCCAGGATATCCCTCAAGAAACCATTGTCAACATACGATGATTAGGTTATAATGAGAAGGGAACATCGTTCAAGTTGAATAGAGAATCAATAGAGATTGGTTATGGACCTACTAAAACAATTAAACAAAAACATTAACTCACCTGGGTCGACCACTACCACTACGCCAACAATTAATTGGTGCTCTTCCAGTACCTAAAAAACAAAAAAAAATCAATCATCAGCAAATGCCTGAATTAATACACTGAAAAAATATTCGTACCGTATTTGTAACCAACGGAACAAGATCCAATGCTTCCGATTCATTTCCATCTAATTCAACAACAACCACCAACAAATTCGTCCATGTAAATACAGCACATTCGGCAATTTTCTTGTGACACCTCAATACCGAATTCTCAATGTCAATCGGATGATAATTCATTCCACGTAATGTTATGACTTCATCTAGAGCACCAACGACATAAACGGCATCATGGAGTTCTTGATCGGCAGAAGGTGGTGGATGCGTTTGTATAGTTCCCTGGGAATGTAATGATTCGTTATCACTGTCACGACTAGCTATGCTCGGTGTTGTTTCGTCCAATACTGAACCGGCCTGTGAGCATTCGGTTCGTCTTAGAAAGCCAAGATATCCAGTGCGAGCATATTGTTCGGTTGTTTGGCCAGTAACCAATTTGGCAGTAAAATGATCATTGTAATCAGTTTCATCGCCATATATTGTAAAGTATCCGTTTGCACTGTGCGGTGATTGTACCCAAATTTCGCCTAAATGTGAATCACCACAGTGACCTTTGGTTTCAGGATTGGCTATTATAACTTTAACACCAGGCAAAAGTTTCCCTAAAATCATTGATTCCGGTTTCTGTTTCAGTTTCTATGGTGGAAAAACAAAAATCTTACCTGACTCTATTAGACATAAAGAATTTGGAGCACCACGTTCAACCAGAGCCACTCTATTGTTTCGCAATGCACGTAAATCAACATACACCTGAGCACTTTCAGCTGAACTAGCACCTTGTACGCATATGGCTGGATTAACACGACATCCAAACGATGTTGATACACATCGTGTATTTAATCCTAGGGCTTGGAATAATTTACAAAATTGCTGTGTCAACTGTACCCGCGGACGTTCTTCGGCCACAACGACACACGTTCGAACACATGCCAAATTAACATTGCGCTGCTTCAGCATTTGTATTGAATTACTCAGTGCCTTTGTGCACAATTCAATTACGCCATACGAACAGAATGTATCCCGAACACGGTACTGAGATAATGTACTAAGCCAGAGACTTGGATTTGCTTCGACTTCATATGGTGCAATGAGTATCGAATGATGACCACTGTAGACACTTATAAGGGTCCACATGGCAAAGCCAAGACCACAGTATGGATCTAAACATAAAGCTACATGGCGACTGGGATACAACTCACAGGCTAATTTTAAACTAGCACAGACACTCGAAACCGATCTAAAACAAAAAATTTTATTAATTTTAATCCTAAGACATTTTCTAATTTTAATTTCTTCAAGATTTCTTTTAAGATTCTTATTTTAATTAATTTTATTTAGTACTCCTAACTAATAGTTAAAAATTAATCTTTTTTAAAATGGCGTTAATAATTGTATCCGCCATTTTTACATTTAGACAGTTTCGACATTTAATCATAGATCTAGTCATATATGGATGGCGCATAGTTGGTTAAAAATTGTAATTTTTGACGTAATTCGATAGGGTATTGGAGAGGTAATTAGAGATCCATTGATAATCATTATATTAATTGGAAATTTTTTTTTCTTTAAAAATTTGTCGATACGTCATCAAGGATATCTTTGACTCTAGCCAATAAATTTTTAAAATGGCGTAATTTTATCTGTAGAATTTGTATCTTTACACGATTTTAACGTTTGGTAATGAAAATTTTCCACCATTTTACTCGAATAACCAAAAGTTAATCAAAAAAAAAACCAACCCCCCTAACATTTATCCATACCTGTGCGTCAATATAACTCCACTTAGTCGTCCACACGTCGATACACTAAAATCTAAATAGGCAGTCGAATCTAGCGAGCTATTTGCAATTGCTGCCAATTTTCTCTTTGGATTATCGTCAATATCCAATATATGCGGCCAACTTTTCGGATCGATCGATGCGGCTGCTTCGCGTGACTTGAGCAATTTTATGATACTTTGAATGGACAAAACAATGCCACTCTTTGATACATCAACGATCATTCGTACCGTTGGTAGGGTTGTAATGAGATTTTGTGGATGTGGAGGTCGTATTGTTATCGGTACCGCTCCCAAATACAAGCAACCATAGAAAGCACATATTAAATCTAAACCAGGTGGAAAAATTAATGCCACATGATCGCCCGGATTCACTTTGCCACGTTCTTGTAATAGGGCAGCAATTTTTTCGGAACGTTTGTGAAGTTCGGAACATGTTAATGTTTTGGCTACTGTTCCTATCGTAAACAAAAAACTAATTAGAACCAAATCAATATCTTTCGATTTTCGGTAATGGAACAGAACCTTTTGAGTTAAGAAGTGTATACAAAACATGATCTGGTGAAGAGTTGGCTCTCCATCGAAGAACTCCAGTGATCAGTTGATGCTGCAAAGGTCATTATATTACTAGAATACTATACAAAACATTGAAATTTTATCGACCTTTACCTTTCGTTCATTGTCTTCGGAAAAACCAATATCTCTACCTTGAGCTACTGCTAAACGATTCCCTTGTACCAAATTACCAACCATTACTGATGCTGGACCAACTGATGTGTCTGTAACACATCCAGATGAACTTCCCGATACATGGTGTTGTTGAAGTGCGCCTATTTGTTTGTGGTTTATGTTTTTATCCGAAATGATGGACGAAAGTAGTAGTGTGTATGACAGAGGTAGTAAATAGTAGTAGTAGTAGTAGTAGTAGTGGAGTAGTATAGTAGTAGTAGTAATAGGTAGTAGTAGTAGTATGGTGGAGATGATTTTTTAGGAACGATGATGTTTATTTTACATTTGATTGTTATGGTGGTTTTGTGTGTGGTTTTTTTTTAGTAGTATGGTAGTGTGAGCAGAGCAGCAAAAAATAAAAAATAAATAAATGTAGCCAATTATTTTGATTATTAATAAATATTAATTAATGATTATGAAAATGATGATGATTTTTTATTAATGTACTAAAATGGTAACATAAATGGGGAAGCTGAAATTCCACACCATATAACTAAAAGTTTGATTTTTATAACTAAACTAAAAGTAATTATGATTTTTGTTAGTGCTACTCTACAGCACATATTTTAAAGGATTGTAAAGGGTGAGGATGAAAGAGACAGGAATTTTATGGCGAAAGTACAGAGTTTGGAGAAGACAATTCACTATTAAGAGAGAGAGAGAGAGACACATCAGAAGATATTTTACAATTTCAACAAAATGTCAACAACAGTGAATTGGGGCTCGTGAAAATTAATTAATTCAATCATCGAAGAATTTTTAAAGATTGCCAAATAAATTACAAAGCCAAATTTGTTGAGGGAGAAAATCTTCATATAGTTGTTGCTTTACTTTACAATGTTCATACCCGTATGAGCGCAGCATTAAAGAGGGTATTATAATATTGGCATGGCGTTTGTAATACTCCGTAATAATTATTTATTTATAATAAGATTTTTCCAATTGGTCCCCCTGAGGGCATACTCTCTAAAACGATACGACGCGTATTTGTGTCGTTTTTTTTTCTTTCTATTCTCAATAGCATCTCGTCGACGACGTGAATACTTAAAACAATGGCGTCTTTGACATTTGGTGAATTGTTGTAGATTGAATTGAAGTGATCCAAGAAAAAATATTTAATTTACGCCTAAACGACTATCATTTTCAAGAGTAACCCCTCAAACTAGGTTGTCAAAAGAAGCGACCACCATTCCGAATGTACAATTTTGATGATAGAGCTTTATACATGCTCAAGCAATTAGACAGTGAGGTATCTATGACATTTTCGGATGACCTGTTAACCTGCACATCTTAATCTGTGTTCTGAGAGGACTTCTATAACAGACAATAAGTAATTAGAAAAAAACCCATAGGGATGGAGGATTTTTTACAATAGTGACGTTGTCATCTTTCTTTACAATGAATTCAAGTCCAGGAGAAACATAGTTCTGTTTTTCTCAAATTAAGCTTTATTATTGTCTTTAGAGAATAGAAAAAAACTCAGAACTAATTCATCTTAATAATGACATATTTATAATGTAATAGACTCCATAGTTCTTGTTTATTTTTTGAATTCTTGAAATCATTCTAAATCATCCAATAGAAGCAAACCTTTAAATGTTCTTAATCCCAATTGAATCCTATAAAAATTGCTGAACAACAGACACGAAGAATAGAGCATGTAGAGAAAATGTACAAAACAACACTTAATATTCTAAACACAGCATTAGCATGGAAGGAAGACTTTACAATTAAAAACCAACTAAAAGCATGTTAGCAAAGCAACTAACAAAGATTTGATAAAGACAAAACTAAAACGATAGATGAGCTGACGTGAAAGATCCTAATTACACAAAGGATTTTTCAAATGAATCGGATCTGATTGGATAAAAACAAATAAATGATGCGCACTGTTCGATAATTTTTTTTTTTTTTCTTCTTAAACATATCTTATGACTAAGAGATAATTATTAACTTAAAACTAAGATCTAGCCCTTTTAAATGTTCTAATTCATAAGTGAATAATGATAAAGAATATTTTTAATTGTAGTGACGATAAGAAAAACAATTACCTTGATGAATTTCTCTTGGTTTTGGCAGATTTGTTACACAGGTATGTGGACACATTAGAACATTGGCCGGATGAAGTGAGCCCTCTAGAAAACGACGTCTTGCTTCACATAAATGAATGCCACCTAAATGAAAAAATCATTCATATTTTGCACAACATCCAAATTATAATCGAAAACAAACCTAGCGGTGTTTTTGGCAAATGATTTGGCGGAACAAGTGCAAGGCAATAAATACCAACTTGATGTATTGAATCGACAGCTTGCAGTACACGTGACATCCATTGGAATGATTCTTCTTCGGAACAATCAGGACGTTGTTCGGCAATAACACAAACGCGTTCATCACGCAAAACCTTTATGCTAAATACAGCTATGCGTCCGCGATAGATAAAACGCATTGGTTCAACAGCTAATACTGTGGCAATTATATCATCGGCATTATGTTTTCGACCCGTAACGGTCATTAGGCCATCACGGGAACCACAAACAAACACTAATCCACCTGGTCCCAAAAATCCAAGCAAACCACTACGAACATACAGTTCCTCACTAATCGGTTTACCCGTTGATGTTGGATCCTTTGGATCTGGATCTTCAGATAATGCCAGCACTTTAAATGTAGAATTTGTCATGCCATCCAAACCGAAATACATATTTCCCGTTGCACCAGATGTCACACAAATCTCACCAACTTGATCTGTTTTACAGAGTACCGGTATCCCTTCAGATCTAACGACAACCATATTGGAGGCGGGCATTACTTGTCCACAATCTTGTAGTGTTAGCGATGTCAATGAATCTTCACTATCAACACGTACAACACCATGTGAAAGGGCTGCCATTGAGAGTACACCACGACCAGTTGCCGCTTGGGTAAATCCGCCAACTGCACGTCCCGGTCTACGCAAGGAAACTGTAAACACTTCAGAACTACTGGCACAAGGACAAATAGCATCGGGACGTAAACCTTTTGCTTGAAAAACACTTAAAAACTGATCACAACTAGACAGTGACCAGGGATTGGCACCATCGGCTACTAAAAGCATTCGAAGTGATGATAAATTGATATCTTTGTGATCTTTTGTAGCCAATAGTCCCCAGTGAAGATCACGACTTTTCACTAAACAGCATGATGCACGATATTTGGTGATTAACTGCATCCACGATGATGGACGTAGTTTCATAAGTGCATATGGAATGAATAGAACATGCATCCCATTCAGAACAGACGTTAAAACACTATGCCACAGTCCAACCTCACGTTTAAAATCAAGCACACAGACCACCGTCTCACCTTCGGTATAGTGACAGGCCATAGTCAGAGCACGGCAATGATTAATCATTGCTTGCCTTGTAACTGTTACACCCATAACACTTCCATCTTTATCACTTGTATACTCGATGTATGCATTCCCGTCTTCGTTAATCCGAACATTATTCGTATTGAAATCTTTGGGTGGTTTAGGTAAATGTTCCGTAACGAACCACTGCAATCGAGGCCATCCCTTTAGTTTGGCTATCTCGCCAGTCGTACATTTTGGTAGTCCTTTCAAGCAGGCTTCTGAAGTTAGTGCCACTTGAATGCCACATGAACTTAAAAGGAATCCAACTTGCTGCGGAGGTGAATCAGAACTTGACAGCGGAAGTTCAATGGGAAGTGGAACTAAACCTCTAAACATACATCCATACCAGGCTGTAATAAAACTAAACAAAAAAAGAAGCCACATTCAATAATCCATGAAAGTCTATGAAAATTAAATCGAAATTACTTAAGAGGATCACTGTTCGGATAGACCAATGCAACGGTATCTCCTGGTTTAAGCGTAATTGATTCAGGACCTTTGCTAAACACTTTTGTTGATAATGCATGAGCAATTTTCATTGCCCTAGAGAGGAGTTTTCCTACACAAAAAAATCACATTATTTATTGGCACCATTTTAGACCAAGAAACCTTCTACCGTAAGACAATGTTGTGGTCATTTTTCCATTGGGATCTAATACCGTTGCCATTGGTGCCTTAAATGAACTGGTTCCATAACGATGCAATGCTGCTTCCAATGTTCTTGGAAGACCGGACGGAACAACTAATTGTTCACCAGTAACTGGGGTCATCGTACTGCCTTCTGGTTTTGGGGCATTTGGATCTTTAGGATTTGCTGCTATCTCTAGTTCAATGTCATTATCTTCATAGAATTCAGGTAGGGGACGTCGTTTAGGTCGTTTTAATGTATTCAGTAGCTGTTGAATTTTTGCGGATACTTTCCAGCGACCAGTTGTGCCTAAAATTTAAAATACAATTGAATTTCGAGCGCTTTAAGATTTGATCACTTTGGAAACAAAAATACTGAATTTCGAAAATCAATTTGATACAAATTAGTGATCATGTGGAACTGAACCACACATTACACGTAATCCAAATTTATTCCTTTAAAACTTTCGATACAAGTAATGTTGTTGTATCCTAGCTCTTCATACATTAAATTCAAGAATAATCTAAAACTTACTGGTATCGCCAGGTTCTGTTTGTGAAACGTTTACATAACGTGTAACCCGATCAGCACCTCTTCTTGTATTATTAAACTGTGTAATATCCGGAGCTGCATCTATAACAAACAAACAAACAAACAAAATTATATGGATCACAAACCATCATCTCCACTATCTCTTCAATTATCCAACTTACAAGGTCTAACATTTTGCTGAAAATCTGATATATCCGTCAAGTCGTAACTATTTTTTTGAATTCGATGAATAGCTGGCGGGGAACCTGCACTTGATGTATCTGATAGAGGCTGGAAATTTTTTTTTATTAGTCATTTACTTATATGTGGAAATGAATGAATTTTCAATACGTACTGGTGGCGGAAGATTTTGTCGGGTTCGTTCTGTTATATTGCTTTGATGTCTGCCCGAATGTTCTCTAGACGGCAGTTTCATTTGTTCTCTGGAATTGCTTAGGTGATCACGTGGATAGTTGTATTCTCTGTCTGGCGTTGATATTCTTTCTTCGGGAATAGAACCTTCGTCCGAACTGGTATCTATTTTCGATTTGTGGGAATAAAATATTTTTAATCATTATCTTACAGTATATTCGGGTTTGGTCACTATATATCATTCTAGTTGTATTGGGTCCCTGGCAATAATTAAAGCAAAAAAAAACTGTCAACATGTAGTCAGCAAAAAAAAAAAAAAAAGTTTACAAAAATAAACCAAACACTTTCATTTGGTGAATATCAATGGTATACATATATATGGTTAATGATGACAATAAGCATGTCTGTTTGTTTCTACTAACCTGAATCATCACGATCCCTATCTGGACTTCGATTTAGTACTGAGCTACGTTTTGATGGCATTGGCAAACTAGGTTTTGGTCGATTTTTAAGCGCGGCTAAAGCTTGCTGTACGGCTTCCTGTCGAACTTCTGTTGTTTTCAAACATGGAGATGGGACAATGTTAATGAATTTGTTTCGATGAAAAACATGTTTTTTTGGTTTTTATTTAAAAGAAAAAAAAAATCATGAAAAAAAAACTATATAAATATGACATGTGAAATTATAATGTAAATGTAAAATGTAAATGAAAGATACACGTCATTGCAATGTTTTTTTTATATAAATACACACTCATGATGGGGGAGAGAGAGAGAGAGAGAGAGAGAAAAACAGAGAGGTAAATAAAGGTGCAAACAAAAACATATCATACAAAAATAATTTATTTAAAAAATTTACAATAAATTACATAATAAAAATCATGCACTAAAATATAATAAACGTGAATAGGGTAATTGTACCTAACAACATAAGTACCTATGTATATTGATAAATTCAATTGTACTAACCAAAATAATGCAATTAACATGATAATGATGAACATTCGGTTTATATCAAATTAATCATTGGAATGTACAACTAAGCTCATTAAAACGTAATAATTACGTGGTTAAGATTAATATTAGTCGGTTGTGGGCCTTTCGATGCCCAACCATAAAGTGGATAATTGCTGTACAATTGTATTTGTTAACTATTAAGGTACGTCTACATAAAAAAAAACACCGAGTCATCTACATATTTATTTACTGTCCTTAAATCCAGTTTAATGAGATTTAAAAACATTTCTGTCAATTTTGTCCCTTTTTTTATTATTTTCCAACCATAATCATAATTATACAGGGTGTCCTGGTTTAAATGGGTTCATGCGGTAATAATAAAAGAATAAAAGCTTGAGAATTTCATGATTCGTTTTTATCAGTGGCGTTCCGTATATTAAACGAAATGGATGGTGCCAGTGATTCACACAAAATCTCGTAAAATTTGAAAAAATAAGGATTTTCGCTATAGGATGGAATAATTTTCAGACTTAGGAGATAGGCTACCCCTAATAAAAAATTGACAAACAAAATGTTCTCAAAAAATTAATCAAGGAATCATCGCTAAATTGAATTAGAAAACGTAAAAACTGGATCAATGTTGCCAGAACTACAAATTTTAAAGAGAGCTACAGATTTCCGTAAAAAAATTAATTTTCTAAATCAATACTTTAATTACAAATTTGTAATAGAACAGAATCAATCAACACTTAATAGGCTTGAAAATGTAGAAAATTAACATTTGAATGTTTAACCGAAAATAATGAAAACGGAAAATGTTGACAATCCATGATCAAAAATTCAATTACATTTTTAATGGACATTATTTTCTTATCTAATCTAATTAATTAAGTTTGACAATAGTGTCATATCAAGGGATTTTGGATGAGTATCTAAATCAGTAACCCGTTTCCTGTCCTATACGATATATGTATGATGAACCTTTGTCTTTATTAGTGTAGGAAATTTTTTTTTTAATCAGACTAATAGTTTTGTACAAAAGAACAACTCCACGTTTCTATCCTACCAAATGGAACTTTACCAACAAAACTACTAAAAAGGGCTCTACTATACGATGTGAGCAGCCATTTATTAATTACTCATTACAACATTTTGTACATCACGATGTTATAAATGTACGACTTCTTGATTGAAATGATATATACAGACACACACAGAGTAAGAGAATTGGCATTTAGATGATTGTTTCTATTGACGATTCAAAAATATAGCTAATGCGCAACAATTTCTAATATAATCATTGAAATTAAACCACTTTAAAAATGTATTCTTAAGAAATTCGTATTGCCTGAAGATATAGATTGTAATAAACCAAATATTTATTATAAAACTGACCTAATTATGGTTTTTTTTTAGGTCAACTGAATTTTCTAAAGAGTGTAATCAAATAATCAAACATAGAGGAAGAACATTTCTACCATCCAGTAATTATGTAAGGTACATTAGTTTTTTAGAAGAAAAAAAAATATATATATACACATACACACACGCAGACAGACAAATTGCTATAATATACTCGTACGAAAATTATGGAAAGAAAAATATTTGTGTTCCATTTTGCAAATATTTTGATTTTGTTGTTTTTTTTTTTTTTTTGGAGCTATACACAGGAAGTATTTATATAATTTCAAACTAGACAATTTCATGATTCTTTTCTATATTTGTTTTTTTATTTTGTAAACGCGATGAGAAATGATCTAATTATAGGCGTCAATTACAGCTACATTTACCCTAAATAGACGTAAATAGTGTAATACAGGTACTTTATTTGTAAACAACGTAATTGTGTGAACAAATTATGATGGGTTTTTTTTTTTAATTTTGGAAGTCATGAATTTGTCACGCCAATTTTTTTTTTTGTTTTTTTTTTGGTGAGATTTTATTGTTTGAGTAACTGTGTCACAACATCAGCACCAAATCATTATTGAGGATTTTGTCATTTTATACTTTTATAGTTAATAATAATAATTGAAATTACCATTTATTTGTTGTAATGATTATTTTTCAACAAATACGTTGTTTGTTCACTTTTAATGGCTAGGTAAATATAACAATTTTTTTGTTTGATTTAATTAAATTTTTTTCTTATTTCAACATTTTATTGTTAGATTTAGAAAATACACAAATTTTCTGGTCGGTTTTTTTTTGTTCAAATGAGGGGTATTTACTTTTTAACTGTAGTGTCAAGGTCGCCTGTAGAGATTATTGTTAGCAGGAGCGCCAGTAATAATTATAGATACTTAAAAACGGAAAACTATTTTGAATGGAAGGGGTTTCTATAAAAAAAACATTTTTTAGGCTCTCTAAAGCAGTGCCATGTTGTTAGGCATAATACAGATCCACTTGACTTTTTACCTAAGGAAACATGCAAAAACACACACACACACACCCAATTTGAAATGAAAATCAAATAATGTATGTTAGGTAGTGACGAATTATCCGATAATGTAATTGAAGAAGTACTTGCCGTATGGAAATGATATAAAAAAATGAGAATCAATTTTTTTTTTAATAAACGCCAGAGATTTTTGAATTCATGAAAAAAAAAAATGGAAAATAATGATTGGCAGAGAGGAAAATATATTTGTAGCCGGAGCATTTCTCGCATCAATAATGCAAAGGTGTTTTTTTTTTGTAAATAAAAATAAGTCAAAAAGTTAGAAAAAGGAATAAAATGTTACCAGAATCATTTTACAACAATTTACATAACAAAATATTTCACAATCGTTCGTGCCTGAGCAACACTGAAACTTTTTATTTTTACTGTCAACATATATCTGACATCATTTAAGGAAGCAATTGTATATGTATGTATTAGTTAAAACAAATAGTTTTTTTTTTCTTTAACAAATCCACACGCTATTTTATGTGAAAAGCATTTGATACAAACTTTTCTCAGATTGTGTGATAATTTTGAAAGTGTGTTATGGCTTTGTATTAATATTAAATTCAAATTTGTTTTTATAGGCAATTCGTGATTCTGAAAATAATCCATTTGGAATACAAATTGTTAGTGTTTATTAAAATTAACAGGATATTTCCGTAATTTGTTATTTTTAATTAAATGAAAAATTAATTTTGGTAACTAAAAACGAAGACTTTTTTTGCATTTAGGATATTCTTGTAAATACAATGCCATCTAAATGTAGACACTATTAAGTAGGATTCGATATACAGATGTCCAGGTTCCACAAAAATGCTGCATTATAAGAGGCAAGAACTTATAGAAAAAGGGGGATTACGTTCCAAATACAAATTTAATAAAAACGCTATTTTTTTAATTAAAAAAAAACCAACTGAGAATACTACCCCACAAATGTATTCGTACTCCTTGATTTCTAAAGAAAATATTTATTTTAACTAAATAAAAAGAAAATTTTAAATGAAAAAATCAATATTTGGAACGCCTGTTGTTAGTTTTACTGATAACTAAGATAAGATACTCGATAAAATAATAATTGTCACACTATTCACTTGATATTTAAGTATTTCTATTGTGAATTTGGCGAAAACATTTTTAAATTAATTTCCTAAAAATAGCAATACGAACCAAAATATTCATACGAAATGCATTATCGCCTATAGATAGTTCCAATTACGAGGGGTCCAACACAGACAGAGAGAGAGAGAGAGAGAGAGAGAGAAAGAGAGAGAGAGAGAAAGAGAAAGCAACAACAATACACCCGTACGCCATTTTCCAATTCGATGGTCCTTCGGCTCACTGAACTTGTATTTTAGTAATTTAGTCTGAGAATTCTTAATGTTCATTCGTCACACTTTTGCAATGTGACCAATTCGTATAATGGCACGCAGTGGGCTCAAATCATTATAGAAAATGACAAATCTGACTGAAATAACTGCTATAATTGTAAATTATCTTATTTCACCCCTGTCAGAAATGTGAAATAGTAATTTGAAAAACTGCAATAAATTTTTTTTACAATTCATAATTTTCTGGTATGTCAGAATACCACCGTAAAATTACTTGACGATAAAACAAAAACGGCTTCTTCGAACTTTACTCCAATTTTCTATTGTGATTATTAATTTTTGATTTAAAAAAATTATCAGGGGGACCGGAAAGCAATCAATTATTTTTTAAGTTATACTTTAGTTGCAGATATCTCGCAGACGGTGCGTGATAACATATTGCGGTTTTTTGTAATCTTTAGCGATTTTTGTATCCCTTAAAGTTCGGTTTTTTATGTTAAAATAAACTGAATTAAAGTGCATGCACCATAGAAGTAGAAACTTATCCTAAGAAATTGTATGTGTTTTTGTTTCGTCAAGGGCTGAATGCAACCGAGCCTATTAAAAACATTTGTGCAACATAGGGTGATGTTTTGATGGTCAACAAATGGCATCAAACTGGAATCTGGCAAGCTTGCACCTGGTGATTTTGATCTGACTGACGGTCAACGTTCTGGAACGGCCAACTGAGCTGGACGATGATTTATTTACGGCTGATCCACGTCAAACTATACAGGAATTGTCGGATAAGCTAGACTCATCAAGATCACGTGAATACAACGTGAATATAAATTCGGTGCTTAAATTCAGGTGAAAAAAGCTGAATATCTAATTCATAACGAAATATTAATATTTTTATCGCAAATATTATGGCATCATAATACAAGTAAGTAAGAGGGATATAAATGAAAAACTACTCTCAAAAGGGAAATAGAGAAAATTATATAGAATCTATGTATGTATATCTGAATCAAAAGTTAAAGTAAATTACAAAGAATTCAAAGTCATGAAGATGGGATGTAATAATATTATTAAATCACGTGCATAAGAAATCGTTTCCAGTAAGATACATGATTGAGAATGATTTTTTTTTTGTTTTGTTTTTTTTTTTTTTTTTTTTTTGTTTGATGATGAAATATAAATTTGTTTTGTTATATTCTATATATAAAGTAAATAAATAAAATTGGTCAAATTACCGCTAGTATATCGACTCTCTTGTCTTCCAATACGTCGATTATTTTTTCTTGAGGATGATTTATTATTTGAATTTGTGCTTTGAGGTTGTGGATTATTTTTCACGTCCGCACAAGCAGAAGCAGCTGATGTGCTAGTTATTAATTGATTGGCTGTTGTTGTAGGTGATGGCACAATTCTATTAGAATTATTTATATTTTGAGCGTGTTGTACAGTATGGTCAGCCATTGCTATTAATGGGGGTGATGGTGTTGCCGAAGATTCTGGATATGGTGATGATTTGTATGGTATCGCTCGGTCTTTGTAGGCTTTTAGTGCCATTATATCACTTGGTTTTATATTTGGTCTGCCAGCTGTGTTTTTATACATTTATCGGATGGCATAGTCGTAATTATGATTTTGGAGGTAATTTTTGGTTTTGTTTGTTTGGAAACAAAATTTGGTTGGATATGTTGTTTTTGTGTTGGCATGTGCGATGGGGCAACGAACATGCAAAAAAATAAAAATAAACACACAAATACATCATGCAATTATTGGTAAAAAAAAAAAAAAAATTACTTAAAAATATTTTTATTATTTTAACGATAAGCAAATATAGCTTAAAAGCTTCAAACTGATAATTAAAAGCATTTTTGTTAATTCGTAAGAATAAGAAATAAAAAACCAAATTATAAAAATTACCCAATATTTTAATATGTAAGTAAATGGGAGTCATTAAAAATGTTTTTATGATTATGATTCTTCTATGATTGCAATTATTAAAAATCATTGAGATATTCTTGCGACCAATTATTATAACTATTATAATAGCCAAAAAATATAATTTATTTTAATTGGTAGGTAGGTATAAATTTGTTATAATGTAGTTAAGTATATGCATGTAATATGAGAATTCCTGACAAGTTGTACCAGCATGGCATTTATGCTATTTTAATTATTAAATGATGTTTGCATATAAAAATATGGTAAATTAAATTACTGCACGTAAAGAAAAAAAAGAAGTTAAATAATTTGTTTGCCAATATTTATACAGGGTGGACATTAATTATAATTGTTGTTCAACCAAAAAAAACTTTTTGATTTGGGACTTGTGTGCATAACTACTTATATTGTATATTATACAGATTAAAGACAAAACAGCAACAACAACAACAACAACAATAACAACAAAAAAATACGGATGTTTTTTTCAAAAAAAAAAAACCAATTTATCTTATATTTGGTCTCAACCGGTCTTAGCTGGTCTTAACAGTTCTTAATTTTAAATAAATTGCGGTTTCATGTATCTGAAAAAACTGAGAAACTGCTTGCAACTAACAAAAATAACAAAATGAATCTTATAAAAGTATTGCGTTTAGTAATTTTGAGACTTTATTTTATATTTTATGTAACAAAGTGTATTAAACTGGAAATACCCGTTTCGGATAAACGATCTTGAAGGCACACACAATATAATAAACGGTCCATATACCAAACCGAATGGTTCCAAAATATTATTTACAGTTAAAATCTCGAAACAAATTTTTATATTGAGAAAATGTAATCTTAAATTTGATTTGCAACTATACTCTAATGATGTATATCACATAATAAAACTAATTATAAAGAGAAAAAAAAAATTATGTGAAGATCATGTGAATAAACTCTTACAGCAATCAAACAACCAGCAGTGAATCGGAATTGTTCATTTCCTATTAGGTCGTAACTCAAGATAGAAATGTCTGGCAAACTATGCGGTATGCAAATTAATCAGCTGAACGTGTTCAAGTGGAACTAAAAACATAATCCGAACCAAAATCGTATAATGAATAATTAATGCTCTGTTAAGTAACAGTTTTTTTTTTTTTTTTTTTTTTGTAAGTTGTTGATTTTGTTTACAATTTCAAGGTCTCCAATTTACATATGAAATATTATTAGAGATCAATTGAGCGTCACCAGATAATGAAAACGAACGGCTACCGAAAACAGGTTGGATTATTCACCTTTTTTTCTTTTTTTTTGTTGATAATGACACAGAGGAAATATAACAAGTACAAAATTTCTTAATGGTATAATCTTTTTTTTTTTTGTTTCTTCTAAGTAACGAACAAGCGTTAATTACATGGAACATTCTCGAACGAACTTTGAACATGGATCATTAAGTTATTATGTAAAGAATTTTTATTGGACATGGCAAAGGTGTTCCTTAAGAGAATTTACGATTTTAGATATTGATCAATTGATTTATTAAATTAAAAATTAAAAATATTTTTTTCAAAATCAAGTATAACAAAAAAAGGACACAACATGCTTTTTTTCGTCAAATAAAAAGAAAAAAGCCGAAAAAAAAACTTAAATTCAAGCGAATTCAATTATATCAACAACGCAAGAAGACACACTCTTTGCTGACCTGAATGATAACGCTTCTCGTTGTGGGTAACGCGACGTTGCGTTCGTCTTGCCCGATTTTGTTGCGGATGGTCTCGATGCGATGATGAAGATGACTTTTGTGCTGAATGTCGATGATGGGACTGTATTGAGGGTACATCATTAACATAGCTATATCCTTCGCTGTTAATTACGACACCCCCGTTACCACCCCCGCTGCTGCCAGTTGAATGTTGTTTTTGTAAATTATAGTACCCATCACCTTTATATAATTAAATGAAAATATTTCGTATATGAATATAATAAAATCACCATATATTTTACATTTATTACTATGTACTTAGGTATGTATGTATTGTACAAGTAAATATAGTATATAATACGATCGATGAAAAGATGGCAGGCATGCAATTATATAATTTACATTAAATCTTCTTCCATGTTTCTTAAGCGAAATAATAATAAAAATCAATATATACAGTACCTTCGGTTAATGTGCAATTTATAATAGTTATCAACGTAAATTACAATTAAATTCCATCACCGGTTGGTAAAAATTAAATAATTCATGATGAAGAAAACTGGTTACAGAACATTTACATTAAATTGATACCATGCACTATAATACTATATATACATACATATGTTTACTATAGTATTATAAAATACCCTATATAAATCCGAAATGAATTGAATTAAGTTAAGTACTTAAGAATGAATATTTTTTCAGTAGTAACTAGTAAGGTGACAAAATAGCAACAGTGAATTTCTCATTGTAAGGGATAAGTTACCAAAAACTACAAGATTATATTGAAAATATGTATGTTACTATTCGCTTCATAATTTCATAAAATAATAATTGACAAATTAAATAGATGAATATAATGTCTATTCAACCTATTATTAGGGCGCATAATTTATTCAGCAAATTTAATTTCGACGTTTATTTTACGTAATTGTGACTATAGTGGAGAACAAAAAGACAAGTATAATATGACAGCAAACATTACGTAAAACAAGACTTTTGAATCATACAATGTATGTGATTTCCAAAAACTTTTCCAACTGAAATTTATGCCATGAGAATCTAAAGATTATTTTCTTCTTTTTTTTTTTGGTTTTACGATGGTTTGGGTAATTTTTCAGATACAAATTTTTGACGTTTTGGCTTGTATTAAATTTGAAGTTTTTTTTAAAAAATTTAAAAATTATTGTGAAGCAAACAGAAGCATAAAAAACGTAGACAAACCATGACACATGACCATTACCACACACAGCACGAGCGACAATGGACATTCCTAAAAAAAACCATTTTCTGGTCGCTCTCGTTTTGGCGATTTGTACTGATCCGCAAGATTGTCCGATTTGATCGTTCATGATTTCTTTCTTTGGGGTTTTTTTAGAAGTCGCGGGTCTTTACGAACAAACCACAGACGGCTGCCCTAAAAGTAGAACATCCGTCAAAAAGTGAAGAATTTATCCCCTAGAAATTTTGAGAAAAGTCATGTAAAGTCGTGTGAAACGTCAATCGTTCAACGCTGACGGCAGCCACTTGATCGATATTATCCTCGTGACTTAATGGGAAAAAATTTAAATATGTTTAATCAACAAACAAAATGACTGCCTTAGGAAATCGAGCGATGACTTTTATGCCACCTTGTACCTAAACCTTTATGAATTAAAGCGGAAACATATGTATGTTATTTAGTTACATAACTGAGTATCTAATAATAATAACCTTTGTCCTATGGTCCTATCTATATACATTAGATCCAAAGACAAAGTTTTTTTTTTTATTTATAGTTAAAAGAAACTTACGAATTAATTATGAAAACATAAGAAATTCTTTTCTATATCAACCTTTACAATCAAATTATACAAACCTCTAAGTATATATCCATTTTTTATATTTGACCTATACGAAATATTGATTTTCTTGCTTTGCTTTCAATATTTTTTTTTTTTTTTTTTTGTATTTACTTTGAGAGAATATACGTGTTTTATATAAAAATCACTGTCGCCACATAAATTAAATAAAGTTTCGTCACTCTACTATTAGTTTAAAAAAAAAAATAAATAAATAAATAAAACAAAATTCGCTGAATAGAAGGTAGATTGTAGATAGAAGTATAGTTATAGGAGATATTTGATAAATAAAGGCAATTTAATAGCACTAAGCGCTTTTGATGCAATTCATTTTTATTGTAATCACATTACTGATTACTTAGAAATTGTTTAAAAATTAAATTTGATTTATGTATTTTTGCCAGATATTTAAGCAGATTTTTCTTAATTAAAATTAATGGCAAAATACACAATTACATCTTATAATCAAACAGTTATTGACAACGACTATATATACATATTACATAATAAGAAGGTTACCTTGCTGTGCGTTTTTCTGTATGTATGGCTGCAGCAGTCTTGTACGTTTCTTCTCATATCCTTTTTGTGTAATGTCACCTGTGAAGAAGGTAAGAGAGAAAAAAAATTATATTAAAATGACTTAGCAAAAATCTAATTTTCTTTTAATTTGTTTCGGTAGACAGATTGAATTATAAGAAAGTGAAATCTTTAAAATATGAGGCAGAAAAGATTTATGTTGCGGTTTAATGTAAGGCATTTACTATGTATATCTATGTACATATTTGTATACTAATGTATTGTATAATGTATAGAGGAGGTATGTATGTATGTATGTATGAAGAGGAGTTTTAACTTAATGCAAATCATAAATGTTATTCTACTACATTGCGAGTTTAGGTAAATTAAAATATGGAATTCGTTTATGTAGAGATAGACTAAGATAAAGTTTAGTAAAATTTAATTTGTTTATGATGTAACTTTGGTGTACACAGTGGTTACACTTGAAAGATGTTTAATTAATATTTATTATTTGTGTATATTTAGATATGCAAGTTTGTTTGTATGATAATGTTTATCAAAACTTTATCTTTTTGGCACTAATGTTTCCATCTTTATACAATCTTATTTGAAGGTACAGAGTAGATTTTTAGCGATTTTCGATCGATCGATATGTAGTCGTTAGATTCATTCAATCGAAATTATTCTTCCGTTACACTGACATAAATTTAATTTCCCTTACACATAAACAAATTTATTGAAATTTATTTTATTATATATAATTGATTAAGTATCGCTTAAAAAGCATCAAAGATATATTTCCTTATAATAAGATTTGCTTATGTTATCATTTGGTATCAGATTTACCTATACACATACATAAATGTACAAAGAAAAAAAGCCTGTAAAAAGTAATTTTTGAAAATCCTCCAATAATAAAATAAAAAAATATACCTAAATGATTGAGAAATTATCGCTATTTGAATAAAAGTATGTAATATATGTATTTTACTCACACTCCACTTAATCACATACTTACTTCGTACATTTATACAATAGAAAGAATTTTGGTCTTAGCATTTCTCAAACTTGTACGCGTTAACGAAGAAAAAGCGTTGCCTTCAAATTTATTAACCGTGTAGGTATATGATGTATGATTTCCCTAAGCTCTACAAAAGAATCACATACATTGAATAAATAACAAAATTTTACCATTAAATATTGCTTACCCAAAACGACCTCATACCTATCAAACGTCGTTTGACACCGAAATTCTTCAATGAATATAAATTTACTTTTAAAATTCTCCCACGATACATTTCCTGGCAAACTCAATCTAAACAATTTCATTGCACATCAAACAAGGAAACAGAAAATCTAATTTTTTTCCTATATTCTTGCGAGTCTTGACAATAGCGAATTTTTTTTCCTCTCTTTTCTTACTTCTATTAATCCATTCAAGGTTTTGCTTTAAATTTTGTATTGTTTTGGTCTAGTCTAGATTTTCTTTTTTTGGTATATCGCCTACACCAGTACATAGGCTGTTTTTTTTTTTTTTTTTTTTTTTTAAATCTATCTTGTCTCTGGTAAGTCCAGTTTATATGCTTATTCCATTACTATTCTAGGTTTAGCTAACTCATTAATCGAACATTAATTTATAGTTTTTTTTTCTCTCTTGAAGAATTTATCATTTGTGGACATACACAAATAGATATTGGACAAGGTTCCTTTAATTAAAAAATTATTTACATTCATTGTTATAAAAAGAGATTACATTTTTGTTATTAATGTTAATGGAAATTACCTACATACATACATTACGTAAGTAATTAAAAAATGATCAAAACTAACCTCCGATTGTACAATGTACAATTTTATTAAAAAAAAAAAAAAAAAAAACCAAGTATAAGCACGTAGCTAATAGATAGATTATCTCACTTAAGCAAGATGAATCTGTTATAATTCTTAGAGATTTCTTTAAACAATTGTACATTTATTCTTTTCAAATAGTGTGCTTAATGGCTTCTTGGCTTTTTTTAACTGCTTCTTCTTGTCCAAAAACGTTCGTTTAAAAATATTCTTGACACATTCTAAAATTTACTGTGCCCAGAAACTTTTCACTATTTTATATGTATAAACATGGTATTGTTGACAATATAAATGATTTTCCACTTTAAACTAGGTATATGTACATTGTACAGCATGTGTTTTATATACTAACTATATACTACATACATACACTGCTTTCGTTTTCGATATATTCATGTACGTGCTCATATCCACCTACAATACATAGAATTCCTATCTGAAGAAATGGTAAATTTAATCACAAATTTAATTTTGCGTGCAATTGATTTGACACTTTAGTTTAAAATACTAAACGATTATAATTTAATTATGGAAAATTCAATAGATCGATTTGAAGGGTGTAGCGACTAGTGAGAGTGTATAATATGTTTTTAGTATATCCAATGAAGTAAACATTTTCGTAGAATCAATAGGTGAACGACCAACAAAATTTGATTCAATTTAGTTTGTTTTAGCTGTCGAAAACAATTTAGCAAAAATAAAAATGTTTATATCTTCTTAATCCTTTCAGGATGCTTGACGAAGCAGCATTACGACAATCAAATTTATTACATAAATACATTAAAATTATAGTATAAAGTTACGGGATAAACTATTTAAACAAGTACGCCAAACAATTGCTTCAGTGTTCATTATGGAACAGGCCAAAAAGCTGACCTGATACAATGAAAATAGCTCGCTTCATTTAGCCATAGTGTTATGCGTCGCAAATTTATAATAATACAGATTTTGTGCAGGAAAAATATTGCGAATGTTTAAAACGAAAACAATTGATGGATACTGACTAGTAGAATCGTAGTGTTTATCTAAAGTAATGAAGAGGAACGCAATTGAAGTAAAATATTAAAGAGTAAATTTTTTCCGGATAATACAGCGCTGTGCAAAAAAATTGACGTATCTGGATTGATATCTGAGAAATCTATAAATGCAATTAACTCTTCATTATTTTTAAATAATAACATATTCAGAAAATATTGAAGGGAAATAAGGACAGTTGCAGGATTTAAGGATGTGGAAAACTAAAAGCTATGAAATGTCTCATTAAAACCTCACATTTTTCGCACCTATTATCTTGCACAACAGGATATCCTTAAATCCTGCAAATGTCCTTATTTCCCGTCCATATTCTCAGAAAATATTAACTTTTATGTACAGCACTGTCTCTTAAGGCAATAACTAAAATATCTAAATAGAAAATAGTAATGAAACATTTATATCAACGCTTACCAGTTTAATTTATCTTAATTGACATGAACACAAATATTTGTAGTTCACACATAATCAAATAAAATACAAAATTCCATATATTTTCAACACAATTAAGAAATAATTTATAATTCCCTAAAGAGTAAGCACATAACATACATAACTTGAATAATTATATAATCAGAAAAAATAACATGACAATGATCCCAGGCGAATACCCTGAAGAACTCCTACAAAAGCTAAAAATTTATTTTATACACAATTTAATGGGTCATATTATTATTTTGTAGGATATGTACGAAGAAATATGTAAATAGAATATCAATTATATTGTCTCTTATAATAATATGTATGCAAATGAATGTGACACACAATAAATAAAACAAAAACATTTTATGCTGAGACTCTTAATCTTAAGGTCGTCCCCAACTGAAATAACAATGTTAGAAATAAATTTTATTTATTTCTCCATTGTTAGGTCACAGAGTTGGTTATATAGAGAGGAATTAAATTGGATAATTTGACATTTTTCAAGCGCCGCCGTGGATTATTATAAATTTATTAGACAATAAATAATTAAACTCAAGATCATTCTGAGTATAAATATAATTCGCCTACATTGAAAATACCCAGCGCTACCATAATTTTTAACTATATTATGCTTGTATATGTAAGTATATTCTTCTAGATCACAGCACATTATGTAAAGGTGTTCTCTCCACCAAGTTTTGACCAATTCCAAGGTGTACATAATTCATGAGGCACAGGAAACAATTGACAAACCAAAAAGAAAAAAAATTAATTAGTTATAATTGAGTAAGCTCGCAGTGAAGAAAAAAAAAATTAGAAATTTCTTTGCAAAAATAATTCATATTGTACCAATTAATTAGCCGGATGATGACTTAGGTAATGTCTGCGAAGAGGAGGCATTACACCTTCATACATACATATGAGTAGATAGTAGACATATTTGAATTATTTGAATTTAAATTGCGAGTATAAAGCCACTTAAAAATGTTATGAAAATATAGAAAAAAAAATCGTAATTGTTTGCGGAAATTCAAGGTTGAAAACTTGGCGGAAATAATTATGTAATGAGACTTATTGGCATGATTTTCGTTTTATGGCAAGCAGGTAAATGATGTGAGAAAATTAAAAAAAAGTAGGTCTTTGAAATATCGGAGGCTTTAAAGAGTTTCATACGTACATAGGTATGTATACAGGCAGTGACTTAGTCAGTCATTAAATTGCAAGTTGCAACTATAGTTAATAGATAATATTGGTTTTAATGTTTACTTATACATAATTATAGAAGGCAGTCGAGTCAATTTAAAAATGATAGTATAAGCTAAAATTGAAAAATTATAATAATAATCAAAATGTATTATAACTTTGGAACGAAGTTTGTAAACGCCATATCTTTTTCGTGAAATTTTAAGTCGGAATATACATGTCCGTCCGTTTGTGATTAAGATTCCAGCTAAACGGCTGCAGCTAGAAAGCTGCAATCTTTAAAATTTATTAAGTACTTTAAGAGTAATATCTGTATTTTTTTTGTAGCAAATCAGAGAAGGTATAGGAGAGAATATTTCATTCATAGGCCAAAAAGGTTCCACGGTCTACCGTTATGGCGCTACAATCAATTTTATGTCATTTCTATGGTTGTTAATTATTTACTCGAAATTTAGTGGGTCTTTGAACTAAAATTTTGATACAAAACGAAAACCAAACCATCTATAAAATTCCAATAATTTACAACCTTGGATATAAATACTTTTTATGTTTTAACTTTACTTTTCCACCAATTTTCCACATACACACCTAATTAAAGTATGTATACAGGGAACATTAATGCGTGTTTAACACAATTAGCAAAAGGGTTAGTTTCAATGTTTTTTAGGGGATGTGTGACACCTGTCTGTATATAATCGTATCGATATTATATTGTATATCTCTGCTAATTGTATCTTTAATTATGTTTGACATTAACACATTTGTTTCCAGGTTAGGTATAAGTAAAAAGTATGTACATATATATATGGATATAAAATATGTACATACCTACCTAGATATTTTCATTTATTTCAGTAATTTTTGTTTGCTTTTTACAAAATTAATCAATTAGTAAAAAAGCTCCGTGTAAATTACTTTTTATCTAAAAATTTACTTCCGAAAATTAATTGAAGTAAACAGTGACATATAATTTATTAGATGATGATGATGATGATACAGGGCACAGGCCTTAAGGCAGAATAAGTAAAAAAAAAATTTTTTTTTGCGTATTATTGAACTCGTATGTTTTGGATTACATTTTATTTTATATCCATCTTTTATTTATCTGCCAAAGGCGAACAAAATTATTCGTGTGTAGGATTTTACGTTCAATCAAACAGAAATTTATCCAAATTTATGATTTCTTTTCGGGTTTATGTCTCTCTCTTCTTTACATATAAATATCTTCCCTACTATACTATCTATGTATGTCTAATATGTAGCAGACAAATCTATTTCTATAATCAAAACAAATATATAACTAACTTGTATGATATTCAATATTTTTGTAGGTTTCCCCATAGTTTACAAATAATGGTTAAATTGATTTTCTAAATATTGAATCTTGGATAAGATGAAGAAAAAAATACAGAATACTAGAAAAGTGATAAAAGACGTTTATTAACTATGAAGGTCTTTTTAAAATGTTAAAATAATTATGTACAACATACTTAGTGCAATAAATTTTCGCCGACTACCTACTTAGGTTATAGGAGTCGATAATTATGTTGACACTTTAATTTATTTTAAAATTTTAGATAAAATACTTAATTGAATATAATGAAACAATACATCTCGAAAAGCTTTTAAAATGACATGAATTTAGCGGTTCCATTTTTGGATTCAGATCTGATATAAAATAAATTTTTCAACACATAAATTATTGTGAGAATATTTTTTTGTTTTTTTTTTTCATAAATTATGTCATGCAATAAATCGCTTTTACATATATATTATGTATAGTCATAAATAGTGTATGAATTATGTCAAAACCCTATTTCCGTAATTAAACTCAAACATTGGCGGAAAAAATATTTCAACTCTAGTCCGGATGAATAAGATGAGATGATTATAGGCGAGAGATTTTAGTGTTAAAGATTGAATTTTGAACATTTCAGACATTGAGAGCCAGTTCAATATGAAACATTAATATTATCACATGTCAGTATATTTTGCGAATTGTTGCTACTCAGACGAATTGATGCTAATAAAAAAAAATTAAAAAATTGTATCTACATTTATCTGGTCTTCGCAACCTTAGTGATCTAATATTAAAAATTAAAAATTTCTGAGAGCGTTCCACTTTTTATTACAAGCTTGTAGGTAGATACATACATATGTTGTTCAATTTTTATTAGTTTAGTTTATTTAAGATAATAGAAATTAAATATGAATTTTATTTCTTCCTTTCTTTGTTTTCATAATAATTTTTCTTTTTATTTTCTTTTATGTACTCCATAATTTACATCGTATGTACATATATTGTATAATGTACTCAATGTAGTTATATACATATGTTTCTAGTGTTCTGTATATTCTTACATACCTAGTATTATCCAGTTCGAAAATTGGAAAAAAAGTTTTGGCAAATTCTAATTTCTAATTTTTTTCTTATTTTCAAGAATGTTTTTGTATAAAAAAATAAATATAAAACTATATTATACTATTTTACTATTATTATATGTATGTATGTTGTATACACGAATAATATATGTACATACATATGTATAGTAGAAGTTTGACTCTATATTTACCATTATTAAAGAAGAATATTAAAATATAGAAGGAATTGTCTGTAGAATTCTTATTTATATTTAATTGTTACGTGTAGTAAAAAAAGTAACCATAATTCAATTGCCACTAAAATGGAATTTTATGTGCTAATTTCTGAGATGGTACATAAATAAATTTTTCGTTCTAATTTCTTAAATACATATTCTAATTTTCAAGAGTCTAATTGTGCAAGATAACATAAACAGTTATGTAACTGTAGATAATAATTTGCAAATAAATGAAGGTGAAATTAAATTAAAAAAAGGGTAATTATTTGTAAATGACTAATTAGGTAATTTAAACCATAAACAAAATTAAATTTAAATTGAGCCTTAAAAAATATTTACGAAATGATATTTATTCACTTAAAAATTGCAAAAGAACTTTTGTCTTGTATTGTCCATTATTTTCACTATAATATTTATTAAAAATACCACAAAAGATATTAACAAACAAATTACAAAATTTACAAACAATTAAAATATAATTTATACTTAAACATTGGATTATGTTAAAGTTCGTTTTTTTTTTTATTTTAAGACTTTTAAGTCGTCTGAAAATAAAACGGCGACACGCTATTTTAATATTTATATGAGAAAGTGAAATTTATTATTTTTCATTGCCATTTTGACAAAAAAACGGGCTCGTTCACCACATCAGACATTATAACCAAATAAATATTTAATTTTTTCGAATACATATGTATGTAGCTAAACGGTCCCTTTATGCAAAATAAATTAAGACATTTGTATAATTTATTGATTTGTATTAATATGTTTAAATATGTGTACATATGGAATTAATTTATAAGCAACAATAGACTGCCATTAGTTGAAATTTACAAATGCCATTGGCATGAATTGTATATGGCACAAAATATTTTGCATATATAAGTCAATTGCAAATGCAACCGCGCCTGCAACCATATAGTGCCTCCACACTGCAATATTAATTATTAATTGCATTATATTGAAATTTTTGAATTTAATTATATCTGATTCATTTGATTTCTTAATTTGTTTTAACATACATTCTGTCAGTGTTCAGATGTACAGTACATATGCATAATCATTCATTAATATAATCCATTCTAGATGATAGGATTGATTGCAAAACAATTGTTATTTGTATATTTAATTCATTATTATAGCGAATTATAAAATAATTTACATGATGTTGTGAATTAGGTAAATAATGAATAGAAAAATTGCATTACTCGTGCAATGGAAAATATTGAAACAAATATTTTATGTATTATATTGGTAGAGGTACGTACATATGGAAATAAACAAAATGACAGTTAGTATGTATTTGCTAGCACGCGGCCAATGTTGCTTTGCAGCTATATACATAATATACTATCCCTATACATAACATTTTATTATAAAATTTTTATCTACAATAATGTCACTTTGTACATTAAATATTTAGCACATAAGGGTAGAGAGAGATGTCTCATTAATTGACACTTTTTATATTTGAGCAAAATTTTTCCATTTATTCATATAATGGTTCAATAAGGAAAATGTACAATCATATGAAAGAAATGATTTATTTTTTCATTGTCCATTTTTGTTATATGTCAGCTACATATATACCGACCTACTGTCATTGTGAATTTATTTTAAAAGCTCAGTTTAACCCTGTGATTTATACCGACAATAAATCAATTAGGAAATTAAAAGACACTTTTTGAAAATCGTATATTTATTTATTATAAGGGTAAGTGAAGATTGGGAGAATTATAAAAAATTAAAAATTTACTAAAACATAAAATGATTTTGGAAAAATCCATTGAATTTTTTTTGTTCAAAATTTTAGTTTAGATGAAGAAAATTGGTTCGAGCATTTGACATTGAACATAAATCCAAAAATAAAAAATCATAAAATATTACATTCCTAATTACAACCATTTAACACAGTACTTAATCCACACATATGTATGCATGGCGCCAATATAAAGTAATTTACTTTGTCCGCATCTCTGTAATAAAATACCGAGTATAAGGCGCTTTTCAGACAAATTCAACAGTTGTACATTGTATAATAATTGTTACCTGACCTTATAGTACCAAAAAAGAGAGAAAAAAAAACAAAAACCGTCATTGCCATTCAACAATAAAAAAGCCAAATGTGGTTTTATGCAATAGCTCTGGATAAATAATGAAAATCAAAATTTATAACGTCATACGGACCAAACATCAAAATCTATTTTATACTCTCTAAAAATTCAACATTACTTGCTTATATAAGAAAGACAACAAAATACAAATGAAATCTTCTCCTTCATTTCACTCTGTTCAAATAATGACTTGATAATAAATGTTGTACAATTAAATTTATAAAACTTTACCCGCCACAAAACATGACCTATCCACCATATACCTACTTATTTGCTTTAATGTTCACCAACCAACCATGCCATTAAAATGTTTATATAACCACGATGTACATACATATGTAAGTACCTGAGGTATTTTATATTCGTACTTATACATACATTTTTAACAACATGATGTTATATTATCACATGTCTAAACGCCCTTATTCCTTAA
The DNA here is from genome assembly GCA_026745375.1 of Platyura marginata. Classification (NCBI taxonomy): domain Eukaryota; kingdom Metazoa; phylum Arthropoda; class Insecta; order Diptera; family Keroplatidae; genus Platyura; species Platyura marginata. Next base: position 17,016 of record JANSTT010019999.1, on the reverse strand, counting down.
TAGGTTAATTACTGTTGAAAACCAAAATTAGCACATAAAAACTGTAATAAATCAAGGCGATAAAGATAAAACAAAACAAAACAAAAAAAAACTTACTCGTATTGCAACTACTGTATCCACCACTACGGCGCAACGTAGAATGATTCTTGCCCAGACGTCTTTTGGATTTTTTCCGTTTCACTTTACGTTTATTTGTGTCAAAAAAATTCTGAGACATTGTACACTGACAACAGCACCATTTATTATCGTTACTATTATTACTTTGATCATTAGCCACTATGTCAAATGAACAATCACAGTCACTATGTAGTTTATCACAGTTTAAGCAGATTTCACAACCGATACTATTTGCAATGAATTCCATTTCACTAAATTCATCGCTATCTTGATTATGATCTTCCCAATCGATGTTGTCACCTTTTTGACGTTTGTGACATGTTCGACATATGTCATTTGATTGAATTGTCGAAATTGATGGAAAAACGGACGAAAGCGATATTTCACTATTTGTCACCTTGTCAACGGTCGGAAAATTTGCTTTCGGTTTACGACGGGACATACGACGATTTTCATTTGATCTAATTTTTCCATATGGAAATTCTAGAAATTCTTTTACAGGAAATTGAATATCTGCATAAGCAATATGTTCACGGGATCTAGGATTTTCCGTACGGTAATCACATAATGATGAAAACTCAAGTGAGGCATATTGTAAATTGTCCTGTTTTGTAAATTCACGTACTTCCTGAAATTTAAATTTGCTACGTTTCTTATTATTGCTGGTAACCCGTTTGTCCGGATATGGAAATGTAAATTCTATAGCAGCACCAGATACTGACGACACATTGTCTAATTTATTAACGTCATTTTCGATTGTATTTAAATTCATTTGTCGTTTGCGTTTAAGTGTATCGTTTGTGGCCATAAAGTAAATGTCTTCATATTCGTCTTTTTGCTGTTGTATTGGATGCTCAAATTTGTGTTGATGTCGTGGTTGCTGCTGTTCCTGTAATTTTTGTTGTTGTTGCTGCTGTTGTTGTTGTTGTTGTGGCTGATGCTGTGGCCGCTGTTCTTGTTCGGTATAGTCGTGATACAGTTCATCGATTGTTTGATCGTTAAGTTTTTTCTTTTGCAAATAATATTCTTTAAGCCGTTTGAGATGTTCTTCGAAAAATGCCTCCAGGTCACTGATTTCTTGCGTGAAATTATCATCATCATTGAACTGTAGAAATTCATCGAAATTCTTTGCTTTGTATTTGCCGGTCTTTGCCTGATTGCGTCGTCTACAAAATTCCTCAAATTCCCTCATGAACATATCGTTGTCATAGTGATTTTTGTTATTATCATTGTCATTATAAAAATCAGCGCCATTACATTGACGTCGACGTGTATCTCTATAATATCGACTCAAGGTTTCGTAAAAATTCTGATCGAATATATCTTCGAGATTCGATTGTTGTTTTGATGATTTTTTCTTTTTTCTTCTCGATGAATTACGTTGAACTACCATTACCCTCTTAAAGTAACCATCTCGACTTATCGATAATTTCGGTTTGCGTCGATTTTTCTTCGATTTTCGTCTAAATAAATTTTTTGGTTTTGTCAACGTTAAACTAAAGCCCGAATCACGAGAAGACATCGATTTGAAGGATTCATTTTTAAGTTTAAAGTTTCCTTGCATACTTGACGCTTCCAACGAAAGGTCCTCCTCCTGGCCTAAATTCAGTTGCTTCCATATTCGACCTAAATTAACCGAATACAATTCTTTTTGTCTGGTAAATGGATTTGTTTTTATTCGTAGTGGATACGGAATTGAACTATCTGGTGAAATTACATCGATTTCATTAAACGTTGTCAATTCTGGTTCACAATAAAAATTATTTGTCTTATCATCGATTTGCAGAGAACGAAATGGTTCTTCTAACGTAGTGCAATTAAAGGACACAAGTGATTTATGACCGAAGTTGTCATCATCGTTGCGTCGAAATTGTTCGTTTTGAGAGAATATATACTCATCGTGTCGAAACGTATCGACACTATCTGAAAATGTGTCGACATTTCCACGATATGTGTCCGCAATATCGGCATATGTATTGTCAATGTCAGCATACGTGTCAACGTTGTCTAAATATATGTCTGTGTTGTCCACATTACTTTGAAATAGATCACCATCATCTTTTGAGTCATTACTTTCAACCGTATTAACGGATTTATCCACCAAATGATGGTCTAGGCGAATATTTTCTTTTGAGATATATTTCCTCCCAGATGCTTTAAGATCTCTCGTTTTTTGAAGTTCTTTATAAATTTCAAATGTAAATTTACCATTGAGTGATGTCTCCTCATTTACAATGCTGGCGGAAATATTTTCGAATTCTTCGTCAATGTCTAGTGCTGAATCATTGCTAACTTGTTTGTTAAGATTTTGCTTCGTATAGGTAATATTCTCTTCATCTTCAGCATTTTTCGTTTCTTTAATCGCTGGTATATGAATAATTACACTTTCGGATTTATTTTTATTTGGTAAACGAAATGTATGAGAATCAATTTTTTGCACTGTTTCATAGTTGAGGCTTGTTTTTGATATGTTACTTTTAAAGGATTCCAGACTATGTGTAACACTACGCGGTTCTATACCATCAAAGCTTGTTTCCAAATATTTCGTTGGTTCACAATAGGTTTTAAATGTAACCAAACTGGGCATTTCACTGCATGATGTCGACGATTTTAACGAATTCTTATCTAAACTTGATTTTGATCCAAATGTATTGCCATTGTTGTTCGTTGTATGGTCAATACTTGAACATGCACCATACAGACTGGTTTCGATATCATATTTTCTGTCCAGCGAAACATTTTTATGCAAATTGGATTCAATCGACTTGCGGTTTTCATTCACAGAATCAGCTTTGTCATAGATATTGTCACCAAACATAAAGAATGAATTATTTGATACATTTGATTTACGATCATCTTCATCGATTTTAATCACCTTTTGTTGTTGTCGTTTGCTATCTCCATCATCGGTCAATGATGCCGCTATGCTAATTTGAGATGAATTATATTTATTTTCAGTAGCATTATCGACAGTATTCAATTCATTATAAATAGATTCGGTGCTATTGCCCCCTCGAAAATCAATGGCAATCGTTTGAACTTCAATTTCGCTGGTGTCATCGAACTCCTCGACACCACATATTTCATTTATCTCCTGTAGCGACTTATTTTTAAGACTAAAATCGGGTAGATCATCCTTTGAACGGTGATTATTTTCAACCAATGGACGACCAACGAATACACCATTTTTTACTTCAACCTCATTAAAATCGATAACCGTTTTCGATCGGGCTGCCCTTTTTCGACCTCGATCCAAATAACTTTTACGTATACTAATCCTTTTGAAGGAATCGCTCCGTTTAAAACTTGTGTCAGCGCCGTCTTTTTTATTTTTCTTTTTTGTTTTTAAAAAATTTCTAATTGACTCAAACGTTATTGGTTTCATTGCTTTTATTCGGTATAAGTTCTCAGAACTTTAGTTTACGACATTTCGATAACACTATATGTGATAGCCTAACCTAAATGATTCACATTTATAAACAGTTGATCGGTTATTTGATTGATTGAATTATTTTCACAAAATCTAAACAATTCCTTTGAATGAGTAAAATGAGATTTCTGTTCGGTAAATGCGTGCGGTATTGGTCTTTAATTTAATCGATATAGTCAATTTATTTGTATTATGCCAGTTTTATCGTATGAAACGGTGCATTAAATTTGAATTCAGTTAGATATATATTGGACATGGGACTGGATAACAGTAATTCGAAGAAATAAAAATTGAAAAGATGAAAGTCAACGAATAATAATAATGAACGAAATTTGTAAAAGACAATTTACAAACGTATAAAGTAAATTTTTAGATGATTTTAGAAATTTTTAAATATTCCACACATACAAATTACCAATTTCACACGTGCAAAGAGACTGTTTAAACTCAATTAATGTAATTGTCTTCGCATGATGTACAATTGTATAAGGTCCAATACTTATATATTGTATTTTAAATAAATAACAAACTGAATAAAAAATTATTACAGACTCAATTTATTTATTTGTATGGAACCGTAAACAGATTTAAGGAATGAAGGGAAATTTTCAATTTAATTTCGCCGGTCGACGTTTAAAGGGAATATTTCATAAATGATATTTTTTTAGTATAATAGTATAATGATAAATTTTCCTTTTAAAATAAAAACGTATCAATTAATAATTCAAGAAGACTGATTCTGATGTCGTACGTATATACGATACAAATATTGATTCATAAATTGTTACCCATTACCAAAGATGGACAATTCGTAACCAAGTTGTTCGAAAAAGAAACAAGTTTCGTTTGACATAAATGAAACAAATCAAAGGTAAGTATTACCGATGCAAAAAAAAAAAAAAATCATTGAAAATCCTCTTTGACGATACCTACCTATAAAATAAAAACTATTTGACAAGTGGTCAGGTCAGAATATTGCGGAAACCATAAATGGTTGTTGAAAATTAAAATAAAAAAAATGTAAATTTATGTGGGCATTGATGGGTAGGTAATATACTTACTCCTCTGGCTGGGTAAGTTATTTATTGCAGAATTTTAAACACAGCTTGAACATTAGGTTTGCAATTTCACATTAAGATTAAGCGATATCTCATAAATTCATCAAATAATTGTTTAAACAGGGGTATAACACATGGTTATGGATTATTTAAGTTATTATTTAATCAAAAATGAAAATCACCAAATAAAGGAACAAATTGAGTTATGAAAATTTGCTATATTAAGAAAATTGCAGGAAAATTATATTTTTAAATAATATATCTAAATAATCTATTGTCTAAATTAAAAATTTAAATAAATGGCTCTTGGGTCTACTTATGTACCTGCAAACAAATACGGTAAGTATTCTTCGAAATTGGTTGACGAATATATAATCTAGCCAATTAGAACTTCGTTAAGAGAAAAGAGAAAAAAGGTCTAAATATGGCAGCATATAAAACCGATTCAAAAGACCATTACGTCAAAAATGTTGCCCACTTCTGACCCTATCTATTGTATACAATCAATCATTATTTTACATTCATTAATTTGATGCTCAGAGCCCGTACCTCTCATTGTTGTTAGATTTGAATGGATCATCTTCATCATTTTCGCTGTTTTTATGTATACTTGCTAGGTGATATCTCCCGTTACGAAAAAGTCAAATAGACTGTATAGTAGTATTTTCAACCTAAGCAAACATAACAGTAAACCAGCCGTGAATTATAGCGCACTCTACTAAATGTACAACAATTCGATTTTTCTATAATGTTCATGTATAATTTCCAATAATCAGCCACGCATCCATCCATAGTCACAATCACCATGTGCATTTTGTTTCCATATGTTTTGTGTTATGACTGTGCGCATACAATGATGCACCGTGGTAAAGGCGCGTTATAATTAAAACGCATAAAGAGAGAGAGAAGATTATTTATTACATAACAAATGAGTATAATCGTAAATATTTTTTAATTAACAATATTTGCGCAGTTTTTTTTTTCAAGCAAATATTTAAAAAAAAAAATAAAAAAATTTGTTTATTCATTACATACACACAGTAAGTTGTTTATTTTCACGCGCCATGAGCATTGGTTACACAAAACAAACTCATCGAATAAACATTAATTTAATTTTGTTGAACATGGAATGGATATGCATTGAATATTATAGCCATGTGTAGGTAAACCGATATGGTAAAACAGAATTAGTAAAACAAAACGTTATAATGAGGATATATCGCACAGTAAATACAAAATATGACACAAGAACAGGTCATTTATATTAATATTTTATGTGACCATAAATTTGAACGGTTTTTTTTGTTTTTTTTTTTTTTTGTAAATAGGTACGAGAGAATGCTTAACGAACGCATCCATTGTATTTCCAGTTAAATCCAATTAATACACCGCAAAACTGAACATTTTCATTTAAGCTTTTTATATATTTATGAATAGAAAATAGAAAATAAATTTGGAATTGGTATCGAAAGTTTAGTGGTTTCTGGACTATAAAACGGAACATTCGGATGTAGTGCCTAACAACAATTTTAAAAATCAAATCCAATATATTTATTTAACTTAAACTGGTAAATAGAACGGCGGCTACCACATAGGATAATTTTTATATCTTCATCGAATTGTAATATTTCCAAAGGACCATTTATACTAGTTTGGTAGAAATTTTGTACATAAATTTACGATTATTTACTATGAATAAATAATAAAGTATTCAAAAATATATAGGAAAGCCTTTAAGCCTACAATCAATTTAATGAAAAATTATAAAATTTCTCGGTGTCTACAATTTGGTTAAATTGAATTATACTGTAATTACTAATTGAAAAAGTTCCAAGTTTCTTTGATTTATAACAACAACAAAAACAAAGTTAAAAGTAAAAAAAAAAAAATCTTTCCTATAAGTTAATAAATTTAAAAATGATTTTAACTCAAACGAAAGCTTAAGAACTTTTCAACAAAAAGAACAATTTTCAACACAAAAAAAAAGCAAAAGATAATCTTTTGTAAAACTACGGAAAAGGAAAATTACACAAAGAAACGCTTCTAAGTTATAATAAAATTTATGGCACACAATATTTGTATCTTTATTTTTACTATATTATAATTTTTTTTTAATTTTATTTCAGAATTAAAATTTTTTAATCATTGCAATCTATAGAAAAACTTCTTAGCAAATTTGCTCTTTATCAATTTCTAAGTTCTATCAAAATCAAAGTTTATTTAATTTATTTAACAAAATGTCTTAAAATCAATTACAAAGTTTCCAATCTATAATATTCACAAATTTTAGATATAAGTGGAACGGTAAAATTGATATTTCAAAAGTTTAAAGCTGTCTTTGATATCAATTAAGTTTGATTGGAATAATATATGTATCTGTACTATATTGGTATGCAGATTATTATTGTAATAAATTCAAAAGCTAAGGATAAGTTTTGGGTAATTATCGATTGCGGTCAATAATAGTAATAGTTAGATGCGAGAAGGGAATAAAATGAAAGTTTTCAACTTAAGTTATCGGCGTTTAATTGAATTTTAAAGTTTACTAACACTTATACTTATTTGGCCCAATATAATAAATTTTTTAGGGAAAATTGAGAAAATCTGAACAAACTTTTTTTTTCTGAATTCCATAAATTTTATCTTAAAATTAATTATCTTAACGTTTTTAATTGATTTGTGAACATTTCAAGAGTTCATATCTCCAAACGTTTACTATACCAGGTCTACAAATATGAAACCGGTAATGACATCTAGCGGCCAATAGCCCAATTTCCTCGGGCTTCCGAACTGTTCCATCTGTCAAATATGTTTGTTCTGTCATCTGCCAACAACATTCAATTCATTGTTTGTCAAGTTTCATACAACAACGTATTTTACCGGGTTTTTTTACCGGTTTCATATTTGTAGACCTAGTAAGACGGCTTAAACTCCGATCCAAAAATAAATTTCATTTTGAAACATTTTAAATAAATACTTAACGACTAGATAAGACATAACATCTATACATATATCGTTAGATTTGTAGAAGCCTCAGCTTTAATTTGCGTATAATTTCGAAGCTACATTCATATCCCCCGATTTTTAAATAATCTTATACTGATAGGTTATTTTTGGAAATAGTTTTCTATGAAAATTTCTCATCATATCGATGGACGGTCGACTAAATATTTTTTTTCTGATAGATATTCGAATGGTTCAGTAGTTTAGGATTTATATGATTTTTTTAAGGATTTCGTATAGAAAATCTTAGAGAAAATTGGCAAAAGTCAAAGTTACGTACATACACACAGTCCGATTTACTCCAAAAACAATAGAGATTTTACTCGAAGCGGCAACGGCTTATTGATCTTACATTAACCGCATCGAAATTTCAAATGCATTGTGAAAATTTCGCATTTTAATTACATATACATATGTAGATGTAGTGAAGGGAAAATTACGCAATGTCGCTTAAAATCCATCATGAAAACAGAATTACTTACATATTTGTTTTTAGAAATTTTAATAATTTGTGTAAAGTCATGGAATCATAACCACATATACATTTAATTAGTTAGTAACTATTTTTCAAATCCATAATCCATAACCATTAATTTGGGTGAATTTAATAATATGTTTTCACCTTTCTTTACGCAAATACAAGTAAAATCAGTCGTCCATGCTCGATTTTAATGGAACTTTGGTTGATTGAATCAAAAACGCACAAATCGTTTTTTTTTTATATTCTCTAGCCAAAAATTAGAAACTTATGTACATTTAATTGATTTATAATTTCACTTCTTGTTTGTTCAATATGAATTTAAAGACAAAAACTTAAGATTTGTTTTTTGAATGTAGGCACACAAAAAATTAGGGACAACCTAATTCAACAAAATATATTTAATTATGTTGTTGTTGCAAATGTAACATTTTGTTTTGTTGGAAAAATCGTTAGTTTTTTTTTTTTTTTTAGAAAGAGAGAGAAAGAAAAACAATATTAGCACACTCTGTTACTGGTAGGTAGGTAAAGCATTGCTGTACTGAAAACTCAAATATTTTTCAAGTGCACCTATGTACCAGCGTGCACTTCATGCATATCCTGGCACATTTAAAATACATAGCTCTGGAGTACAAAAATATATATGTATGTATTGCATATTAATATATAATGTTGTTCAGGAGCTAACAATGCAGAAAATGTGATGACGTTTCTGTTTTTGTAAGTTAATACAGAGGTTTATAAAATGAATGTTTGGAAAATGAATGAATTTCATGACTGAATTTAATTTAGTTTAAGCCAAAACGTTTGGATTTAAATTTTATTTGAAATTAAACTGCACAGCGTTTTCGTTTAATGTCGGTGTATACGGATGGTTGAAGTACTGTACGAGTGTACGTATTATACATATAGGTACCTACATGGATGCATAAAATATAATGGTTCATTGCTAAATGGTTAACAATAATTTTTGTACTGCAGCTAAATTCGAATATGAAATGGTTTTTAAATGTTTTTTTTTCAGTTATTAGTTCACCCAAGACATAATTTTATGAAAGAATTTTAAGTTTTAGAAAAAACATTTAATAGACTCAGAATCACGGAAATAAAATTGAAAATTAAAATTTCGTTAAAGAAAAGTTTTTTTTTAAAAAAAATAAAAAGATTTAAATTTAAATAATTAAAATTAAATTATTTAATTGTATAAATCGTCAACACACAAACAATTTAATCATAGGAGTTATGTGATTTATAGAAATTCTTAGGTAATTAAAAAAACTACTAAATAAATCACGATGATTTTTTAAATAAATCTGGTGTGGGTTCACTTTGATTGCTTGACTTTTTTTTTGGTTGGTAAATAATTTAAATTAAACCGTGCGTTTAGAACCAAAGTGGACTTGTATACATTTAATTTATAACTTTAATTTTTACATTTGAAAAAAAAATAAATTGGAGCAAGCTTATACGGATACGGAAGTATTTTAATAGCTGGTATGCACTTAAATTGACCTTTTCATTTCTCAACGAATGTAATATAGTTGAATCTCATCATTTATTATCTCTAAAATGACTAACATTCACTTATGGTAAAGACATTTAAAGAGAGGAGAATCTATTGCCGTATACTTTTCATACAATAATCTAACATTTAATTTACATATTAGCGAAGACTGACTGCACATACATCAAAAATACAAATAAACATTACCTTGCAAAGTACAGTGATTGCAATTTTTTTCTTATTTTTTTTTTTTGTGTAATTTATAAAATGTAATAATCAGATAATTTATAAATGGTTTTTCCACTCTGTTTCGTAAATGAAATGCTCTATCTATACGATTTTCTATGCTGATCGCAAATATTTAAAGTAAATTGGCTGCCAACAGCCAAAAGAACGGATCTTGATTTTTTTTTCTACAATGGATTGCTTATCTTGTAGAAAATATGTAACTTAACTGAGTAAATATATAATAGTATATACTTTAATAAGAGTATAATACTAGAGTATATGTATACCTAAAGAATACAAAAAAAAAATCAATGCAATTTATTATTGAGAAAATTACGGCATTTATTGTACTATCTTGTCTGTAATGATGAGATTATCTGTTCGGTATTTTGATTTTGAATAGTGCACTTGATTTATATTGTAGATCGTTGACGATGAACCAGATTTCATTTTCTTTTATATAAAATATTTGTTATTAAACTTCAAATTTGATTTTTGATTTTCATTTTAATTCATGTGTAAATTTTAGATAGAATAAAATGAATATAGTCAGGTCATGCGTCTTATACATTTACCGGACCCGGATTTACTTATTAAAACAATGTTCAATATTATATACATTAAAGTAAAGACTTACTAATTCGAACTTAACGTTTTTTTTTTGTTCATTTAAATTAATTCATCTAAAAAATAAAATTTATTATACTCAAATGAATTCATCTGGTTTGTCAAAAAAGTTAAGTAGAAGTAAATTCAATAGATTTAAACATAATGGAGAAAAAAGAAAATTTGTGGTTCTTTATGGAATTTTCGAACTAATGCAAAATTTTTGATCAAAATGCAATTTAAAATATTTTTTTATGAAAATATCACGCCTGAAAATGTGTAAACCTCAAGGAAAAATCTCGAAATTACCCAACTATTTAAAAATATTCACAGATCTAAAATACTTTTTTTTTATAACCCAGTTTGTTGACCTCATATATTTAAAAAATTTCAAAATATATACATTTGATAATAAAAAATGTTGCTCAAGTTTTGTTAAAGATTATTACTAATGTGGACAACGATCACTGAATCAATAATTCTGAGGATTCTGCCCGCACCGTACTATTATATGACATTTACTTAAACTTTTTTTTTAATCTAATAAATGTACATTTCCTACATAATTAACCTATAGCTGACTTAAACTGGTACATTTTTTTTAATGTTAAAATAAATAAGGCTTTCATGGTTGAATTAAATTCGCCATACTTGCAATTAAAGCTTAAACTGTGATCATCTATTAAACGTAGGCATACAGATAGAAACACGTGTGTGGCTGAATAATGTTCCATAGGCATACGTATGTATATTACGCAATGAAAACGATAAAATTGCAATAAAACACAATGCAATTTAGTATGTTGAACCATAAAATTGTATGCGCCACAGGAAGGTTGTTGAAATGGTATATAATAGATATAGACTAAAACCGGTTTCCTGGTATAGTGGAAATATATTATTTCTTAGTAAATCCATATGTACGAGTATGCAAGTACATTTACAATAATTCTAATATTTAATTACAATAAACGAAAAATACCACCAAAAACAAAAGCAAATAATACTCGATTGACACTAACTCAAATTAAATCCTAAAGAGTGGAAATTGTCAAGTACAATTGAACTTTTCTCAAATTGTATTGAAAGAAATTATGGAAGACCCCCCACTGGGGGGGTCTCAAATAAATTTGTATCATTGTGGAAAAATAATTATTTAAAATATAGTAAAAATGTCCAAAACGATGCAAAACTAAATACAAAATATCTGTGTGACGTTTATGGCCATTTTTTTTTGATTATACTTTAAACACCTGTGATTTGAAGCAAAACTATTTCAAGATTTCAACATTTTGGACAGCTTACTTATTTATCTAAAATTGAATGACAATCACGATTATGTAAAGAATATTACAGCTGTGACAGAAATATTAAAGTACAGTACACTGTTGACAATGTGGACTATTGTAAACATTGTTCGTTTAATGTTTATAAAATTCATGTTAGCGGATAAATCGGGAAATTGATTAAAATACAGTCTACCACACAAAATTGAAATATATTTTTTACGAAGATATGGTGAGGATTTGCCATAATGTTTTCGTGTAATTGGAGAAAAGAAGCGATGTTCGATGTTTAGTAATTTAAAAAATTAATTATTTGCTGACAGTTCTCTAGGATCCAATACAGTAATTATAATCATTAAAGATGTTCAAACTTATCATTTTACAAAAGATTCTATATTAACATCTAGTCATTGGTTTACGTAAGTGGTACACAGAGATGATAAAAAAATGTGTGTTCTTGTTATGGATTATGGAAATATTAACACTAGCCAGTTTTGCTCATGTTATCGGAAGTATACTGCGTTGCTTATTGCATGTGGCAAACTATGTATTTACCTCATGTCTATTGTCTATTTTTATTCACCTATAAAAAAAAACCAATGAGTGTGTCTGATGAACACACCAGGGCGTCTAATTAAAGACGGCATTAGTTAAATAATTTAGGTATACACAGTTTAAAAAAAAAACGTCTAAAAACTCTAAAGCCATAAAAAGAATCTTAAAATTGAGATGCATCGATGAGAAAAAATAAATTTTCAAATGGCATTTACATTTACCTACTATATTTTTTATTGCTTTATTAAATTAAAGGTACTTAAGTATGTATGAATTTAAATAAATTAAGAAACCAAAAAAAGGCTATCGTATCACCAGTAGTCACGAAAACTGAATTCAAAACTTCATTTTACTCTTTTTAATTGAAGGAAAAAAAATCAAAAAAATAACCAATCTTCGAAAAATATTTCAATAAAGGATCTTAATAAATTCTTAAAAATAGTTACCACTTTAAAAAAAACTATGATTGCACTAGCATAAAAATGAAAGTTTAAAAATAAAATTATCGATAAATAGGCATTTGGAGTGATTTATTTTCTTTTGTCATTTCCATATATTTATTGGAAATTACACTGAATCGAGAATATTTAAATCCACCTCACACACATGTTATACCCACGTTCTTCATTTCATATGCACGAGTACATCTCAGCAATGCACATTTTCATTGCAACAAAATATTCTGAACTGGTTGCTTTTTTCTTAATTTAATGATTTAATCCATATTAGGTGTGCTGGTTATCCTTTATGTATACGAGTATTACATCAATATATTGATAAATTCGTTTCACTGACAAAGGTCATCCACAACAACATCACATAATTTGTATTCCAAATAGTTTCTCACAATTAACATAAATTAAAAATATATTTTAAAAAGTAATTTAAACAAAAAAAAAAAACAACAAAACGGTTTGCGCATTAAATTCGTTTGCGATAGATATGCCCGACCGACTCATGTGATGTAAACCGAACGAAAGACTTCAATGCACTGAAGTACTGAACCAGCCAAGAATCTTGTTTGGCCCAAGAAAAAAATAAAATATTTTACAGCCGCTCACGGTTTTTGTTGTAGGTACATGAAGCATTGGCTGTTGGTATAAAAGAACTAGAAGAAGCAGAGGAGTGGACCTGTGTCTGTACGGTTTTTGTTCATCGTGGTTTTTTTTTTCCTTCTATTAATTGTATTTTGCTTCTCTTGATCATTTGGTATAATAGAAGATACATAGCCGATGCTGTATGTTAAGCAACAAGAAACCAGAAATAAACCAGCAATACCTTTTTTAAGAGACCATCATCATCAGGGAAGCTCAACATATTGGATTGAGTTTGGTTTCGTTTTTCGAATATCAATATAGATTTTTATAATTTTTACAATTTTTGTATTTTGGTTAGAACGTGTAATACAAAAATTTGCCACTTTTCATCCCATATATAATTTATAACAAAGTAAAAAAAAATTTCTTCAAACAACAATGAAATATTTTTGGCCAAAGGTTGTATTTTATGGCGTGACAACAATAAGCATATAAAATTAGGGAATTTTTTTGTTTCGATTATTTCTTAAAAAAAACATTTTAATTCTTCGTCTTTACCTAACATGTTATAAGACCATCTTCAGGGGTATTTAAATGCTTAATCTATATAGGAGAAAAACATGTAGGGTAATACAGATTTTGTTTTGTTTTTTTTTTTGTGGACGTCTCTTAACATAGTACTGCAATACTACATACTATAACTATCTATAAATAAAAATTACTTACGCATATACAGAGGTAACAGTACCTAAGCTATCTTTCTAGTTTTTTTTTTTAGTGCACTTTTATCATAAGTATTTACCAAAAAGACCTTTCAAAGTATACTGTGTTGTTTGCTTTGAAATCATTGTCAAACAATAATAAACATGACATGACTCACCTGAAACGAAAAAAAAAAATTATTATTTTTACTATGCTGTTGACATAATGATACCTAGGATATGATAAGATTAAAATGTAATTATTTTTAATAATCATGTTTTAATGTCAATATTCAAATAAATGTTGTCTCAAAGGTGTGTTCCAATGTAAAGTATTTTACCTACATAGATATGTACTTTAAAGAGGATTTTGTTCTATTATATTCGGGTTCGGGTAAGTACACAAAATTAAATATGCACGAAAATATTTTATTGAAAAAGGAATTGATTATCTAAATGAATTGAACATACCTACAGTGATAGTAATGATAGGAATTTACTAATGATATGGAATTTGTCATCAGTGGTGGTGGTTCTTGACATTTGAATAAATATTTTTGGTATAAAATTTTATTATCATTTAATTCTAAAATTATTTTCCAAACTTTTTTGTCCTTATACTTTTTTTTTTTTGAATGTAACAAAATCCTGAAAAAAAACGTCAAAAACCGCACATTAAAACCATGGGAGGCATGGACTCTGAAATTTCCAATCAATTGCTGCTTTTTCAGGATTTTGTTAGAAAATAGAAAAAAATTATAAATAAAAAGTGTGCTAAATAATTTTTGAATTAAATGATAGCAAAAAATTTTACACAAAAATATTTATGTATATTTTCGTCAGTAACTGTTTTTAGAGGTAATACTTTGGAAAATAAAAAAAAAAAATTTTTAACATTTTGAAAAGAAAAGCTTAGAAAAATTATTATAAAGAGCAAGAAGAATACTTTTGATAATAAAGACCAACGATTTTTGGAATAATTTTTCCTTGATTTCCAGCTTCCTTCAATCACCACAACACCCATTGCTAGATTAATAAAAAACAATTCTATTAGTAAGTCGGAAACGTCTATCTCGAATTTACAACTTCTATCAGTTAATTGTAAGTCGGTGCATAAAGTAAATATTTTGAAAATTTAATTATTCGATTTTTATGTGATTTCCCAATACCAATATTTTTAATTTTATAACTTGAAAACTATTTAAGATCTGATTCGACATTGTTGTGCCAGTGCTTTAAGTCTGGTCTATATAGAAATTATTTAACCTTTCTACATATATTCAATTAAAATCGAAATAATTCAATCGACATTATCCAAAGTGCTTCGTTCAAAACTAAATTAAAAACAACAATCAAATCCAAATGGCATCATTCAGTCATCAACTAAAATAGTACATTGCGATTTATTTGTGTGCTGTGACACAAAAATAAACTTCACGTGTTACATATAAATTTGACAAAGTTTTCACAATGATAATAAAATTTAAAAAAAAAAAAATGTTAAACTTGACCTTAGAATTGCAACAATTAAAATATATTTTTTGAATAGTTATGCATTCAAATTTTAGATTTTGTCTATTGTCACCGCAAAGAAAAAAAATATTGTACAATATCAAATTCCTTACATTCTAGCAATTATTCTCTAAGTGTACATTCACTTACAGACTTACACCTTTTAAACCCACACAACAGTTACGTGTGTACTTACAAAATGTTAATACCAATCGAATTTAAGAAACATTACTAAATTGATAAATAAGATTTTTGTTTTGTTTTTTTTTTTGTTTTTTTGTTTTTGTCTCAGAACACAGAACAGTTAAGTGGACTTTTTGGTTAAATTATACATTGACTTTGTAATTATCGATCGAAATAACAATTTTGATTTAAAATGTTCAAAAACCGGCTGAGTACCTACCAACCATCGGTTGAACGTCTTTTAGATATACATACATACATACATATATTCGTAGATATATTTTTTTAAAAGCTGACACCAAACCAGTATTCGTACAGATGGAGAGGATCTTTGTATATTTTTATTTTGCAAAATGTAATTTAATTGAATATAAATTTTTAATCAAAATAATATAAATTTGTTTCGCTAGAAGGTAGAACTGTACATTAAAAGAAGAAGACAAAAAATTACGATTAGAAGAATTATGGCATGGGTTGGGTTTTTGACAAATTACTATTATTAGCGTGATTTTAAGATCAATTTGTTGAACATTAAGATGACAAAAACTATTTGTAACTTCCGTATAGAAAATAATTGCTAAAAGATTTTAAAGATTTGAAGCACTTCTTTAAAATAACGAAATGCTGACATCATTTTTATATGTACATACATATATATTTTCTTAATAAATTAAATTTAGTTCCATTCTTTTATTTTTCAATTATCCGATCAAAAAACAGTTACGTTTAGAACAAAAATGTAGTCTTAAAAAAAAAACAAAAAAACTAGATATGATTTTCTACAGACATCTACGAGATGGCATAAAAAAATTATTTGCTTAAATTAAAAATGTAATACAAGACACTTTGACCAGGGACCGGCTGGTTAGGATCCACTACGTCACACGTTTATAATTTGGAACGAATGCGAGTATAGTAGTTTGATTTACGATCACGCAGCGTATCCGAGTCAGAAAAGAGGAGCAATAGGGGTCTGGGAAAAACCGAACAGGTGCTAAAAAAAGGGATGTGGGAAGTGGAAACAACTAGTGGCCTGGGATGTTCTTAGGGTTCAGAGATTACCTACATACAAATATCGCACCTTCGATGACGTAAGTATAAATATTTTTTAAAATGAGTTATAAATACGACAACAGTAACGTAGCGTGGGTTTTATTTTTGCCTATACAAAGTACCTTTGAAATTCTTACTTTAATCCGACTAACTTCATTTATTGTTTTAATATTATAACTAAGATAATTTTACTTCAAGTAAAATTTTATTTCCAATCTTTCTTGTCTTATAAATTATTTTCGATTTTCTAACAAAATTTCGAAAA
>JANSTT010019998.1:0-10346 GCA_026745375.1 Platyura marginata | reverse complement strand
TGAGTATTAAGGGGCGTTACAAACTCCGTACCAAAGTTATAATACCCTTGATTAACATCATACGGGTATAAAAATTGGTAAATATAGAGCTTTTCTTAGCGCAAGACATACATAATTTCAAAAGAACAAAATTTATCCATTTTTTTTTTGGGATTTATTCATATTTAAAGAACAAGTGTCACTCACCTTCTTTTCCGATAAACTTCATCTGTAAATCCTGGATGATCACAATCCAATTCGGCACCGTACGACAATATTTGATTAGCAAACGTATCCAAATCACGAATTCGTCTTGGAAACCATGGCACCGTTGTCTGATTATCCTTATAGTCACGTGATATAACACTAAAGTATGCACAATATTCTTTTAATTCTTCAATAACACTTCCTAAACTACCACCACGACTGTCACATTCAACAAAAAATTCATAGCCCGGATTACGTGTTGATGATCTTGATTCAATGTGAATTAAATTCACATGATTGTCATTAAAAATTTTCAAAAATTTTGCCAACGCTCCAGTTTCATCATTTTTCAACGAAAATATTAAGCAGGTATTTTTCGCTTCCTGTGCATCGGTACCTTCCATTATGTACGAACCACCTCGCTTGAGTTTTGGCTATAAAAATAACGGAAAAATTGTTACAACAACAAATTGTTTATATAATTAACGTGAAATTTTTCGCGCACTTCTTAACAGGATGAAAATATATAACGTTCTGCTGATAAATTTAAATGATCTCAGTATTTATAAGCTGAGTAGCTACATAGTAATAATACCTTAATAAAAAACAATAACAAAAACAAAACAAATAATTTTCCTTATACCTAGGCATGCAACTATATAAAAATTTTACTGAAATTCGCTGACTAATTTCATCATTAAAATTTAAAATATTATGGCTGTGACAGAGAAACCTGTTCAAGTCAAATGGCTATATACTAAACTAGTTATGTTATATACGGTGAACGGCTACTTTGTTAGAAAATGGTAATTTTTTTTCCATTTAAAAACAATATCAACTGAAAATTGCGCATTTTCATATTAAACTTTCTTATCTTTATGTCTACTCATCTACTGCTTAATTACTTTATTTGTGAGCTTTCAAGATACTGGATGATAGATAGTTTTACAGTCGACATCAAATCTGGTTTTAAAGAGTTAAAGGTTATCACATCAGTATAATTACTAAAGGATTTAATGACAATAAAAACCAATATTAGCAACACACAAATTCATTATGAAGAAAGACCAGTAAAGATAATTAGCTACGCCGATATATCTGTATGAGTAGGTACTTGTTTATTATCTACGACTTTTTCCGTGTTTATTTTGTATGCAGAACAAACAGATATTGAGAAAAATTGCATAAAAACGATTGAAAATCTTAGAAATTACATAAAATTAATTGCAGCGCCATAACGTAGAACTTTTTGGTCTATTAATAAAATCTTAATTTTTTTATTTTCTATCATTTTCGTCATATTCATATTCGTAATCCAAATAATTTTCAAGTAAAAACGACATAAATAATTGATTGTCTATAATGGTAAGTCAATCTTTATAATTGTCTTGTCATTCATTTATAATTGTTGTCATATTCATCAAAATTAGGTGCATACTGTACCACAGCCTGTGGAACCTTAAGCTTTCTAGATTCAGCCGTTTAGCCGAAATCTGGATCTCGGACAGACAGATCGATGGACATGCATATTTCGACTTAGAATTTCAAGACATTAGCGTTAAAAAACATTTCTTTGATGAATATTAAGGCGCGTTACAAACTCCGTACCAACCTAAGCAGCAATTTAACACCGAAGTTTAAAAGAAAACTTAAATTGGTTGGAACACGTTTTAAAAACGTTATAATATTAGCACAATTTGAACCAGAATAATTTAATTTTTACAAACTAAAAAGCCGTTGTATAATCAACCATTATTGACTTTTAACCCAATAAAACTTTGAGTTAATTTTAAGTTTACATCGTTAACCTTACATGTTGCCTGGTTACATAGAAACTATTTTTAAACCCTAAATACACTTATTTTGAAAGAAACGCTGTAAACACCGTAGCAGGACGTTTTAATAACCTCATTGCAACTCTATATAAAAAATAGTTTTTATAACGTAGCAAAATAACATAAGTTGGTTGGTGGGAAGTATTATTAACCTTATTAGAACTCTTTTTAGTTTTATTTTAAATATTGTAGGGATTTGTGCTACGTTTACACGGGTGCGTATTTAACCCAATCGCAAACAACTCCTATGCAAACGAAATGAAAGCAACAACGCGTTTTGCTTGAAATAGCGTGAAAATACTAGACGCAATGAAAACCCTTCATCCGATTAGATTTTTTTTCAAATAACGCGCGCATGTATTTTCGATTTTCTATATAGGCTGTCATAATGCCTGTAATAATTAAACTTACTTTGGTTACTTTGTTTTCAAATTTCTTTGCAAATTTTAAATGTTAATTTGGTTTTTTTTTTAATTTCATACAAATGTTTAAGGATAAAAAATTACGTTCTCACGATGCAAATTGACAGATTATCGAATAAATTATTAAATCGTTAACATATATAAGATATTTAGTGTATATTCATTTTGTATGGAGGTTTATGGTAAGTTAGTTTTCGAAATTTTGTTATTTAGTGAAAAAAAACGTATTTTTTAATGAAATCAAACCTTTCACTCTATTTATTTAGTGTTTTAATAATCGAAGCAAAAAATATGTACATAGGGGAAAAACGTACAAAATGGACCACTTGGCTAAAACGAAACACCCTAATTATTTCTTTATCTAGTAAAGCCATTTGTACCTCAATAGGAAATCTAAATTCTCTACAAAAAAATAAACGAATTTAGTACTAATATACTCGTAGTTCACCACTTCATGTGGTGGAAAACAATGGAAAACATAAATAGAACGGTCTTTGATCTAATTTTTGATGTTGTTGTTTTATCCAAAACACTGCGCTCAAAATGGGTCCTATGGTCCTTGTTCCTATGGTAACTCTAGATTGCTGGATTATTATATAAAATTTCGTAAATTTAATTAATTGGGATTTATAAAATGAACCTTTTGGGTAAAATGGACATTCACTGGTCACTGCTTCACAATTGAAATGGTGAATAAAGGAATTTTCTATTTTTTTACTTTCAAATTATTTAATGTGCTGCTATAATAAAATTAAAGTTCATTTAAGTGGATAGAAATTAAATGTTTATGAATTTATATTTTTGTCCGTTTTGCCGCAATCCGTGGTCCACCTTATCCCTTATTGTCCATTTTAAGTCGGGGCAAAAAGAATTTAAGAAAATTAAAAGATGTTCATTGTGATTTTAAGAAACTAAGTCTCAGTGGGATACATCGGTTGATCGGTGTAAGTAGACTAGATAGATAGATAATGTATCAACCTATTCACTCAGTTCAGTTGTGCATTTTCGTTCAATAATGCTCTACTTTTGAAGTGTAGCTGTACAAATTTATGAACAATTTTATTCAACACAATAATAAAGCAATTTTCTGGATTTTTTCAATTCTCAATTTTAACGAATAAAGGTGCGATTAGACTTAGAAATTTCAAGCAAAAATAAGCTTTAATTTGTATTGTAGTAAGAGGTTTATAAACAGGGTCTGACAGGCCCCTTTTGTGCTTTTACATAAATT
Source organism: Platyura marginata (assembly GCA_026745375.1). Classification (NCBI taxonomy): domain Eukaryota; kingdom Metazoa; phylum Arthropoda; class Insecta; order Diptera; family Keroplatidae; genus Platyura; species Platyura marginata. The sequence continues at coordinate 6,672 of JANSTT010019998.1, read as the reverse complement.
GTAGTTCTTTAAAGTTTGAGTTTTGAGAATTAATTAAAGAAATCTAATTTATTATATTGTCTATGATTTTGTCCGTATCCATTTTTCTCTACAGTACGAATATATTATATGTAAGTAAATCCAAGGAATGTTACAAAGTAGCATAAAACCCGGAGGGCTCCCCTCTTTTTGATCAAACATTTATATGCACTTATTTTTTAAAAATCAACAAAAAAAAGTAATAAATACTTAGTATAATATCTAAATAAACCAATAAAGAAAAAATACATAATTGCCTACACCGATTATAATAAGATTTTATCTATTTTTACTGTACAACAAATAAAAATTATATACAATTGATTTCAGGGCCATATCGATAAAGGGTGGAACTTTTTGGTTAAGTAATGCAATGTTAATTTTTTTTATTCTCTTTAATTTGTTTTGTTCATTTTTTCTCTATTCCGAATTTATTTCAAGGAAATAAATGGTTTATATCAGAATTATTTACACACAGTACTCCCATTTTCATTATACCTGTTATAATACCCATTGATGTTACACTCATACGAATATAAAAATAACAAAAACGTGCTAGAAACATAATTAACAATAATAACACTAGACATATTAAATGACGTCAAAGAATAAAATATAAACAACAGTAAATACATTGGAAAAAAATACCGAGATGATTCGAAAGCAAAATTCAATTCATATGAAACCAAATGAAACATGCAGCTCGTTTGATAATAAACAACGTACTAACTGTTTCTAATAGAAAATGTTCTTAAAAACACATTAAAAACATATAATAACTATAACAATGAAGCTACAATGAGAGCGTTCAGTACCTGAATCAACGGTCCTACCGTAATCGCAATTTAATAAAATGGTTACTCTATTATTGGAATGACACATTTCTCAGTAACAAATTTTCCGTGCATGCGCAATAAAAGAGAGATTATATAAAGAATTTCTAATTTTTTAATGGAATCCATTTATGTAACTGTACGAGTAAATTTAAAAAGTTATAAATAATTGAGACAGGCTGATGACATTATCGAAAATATTTCATCTAAGGTCTGTTTGGAGGTAAACAAGCGTACGTACCAAATTTGTTTTTTTACATTGCATTTTCCTTGAAAGTTATTATTTTCTTAAAAACCTGAACTGAATTAAAACACTTTTGTATAATGGTCAAACCACACCGCACTATGTAATTTATAAAAACAATAATTATCCTAATTAATGAGGCAAAGTTTGATTATCGACTGAACTGAAATCAACTAAAGGCTGTGTTTAAATATGAAAGTGATAATAATTTTTTTCTTCTTCTTTATAATACTGGTTGCTAATAAAATATTTGATATACGGACATTTTGTATATAATGTACATGTACATAATTACAAACATATGTTAATTAGCGTCAGTGACGTTTAAACCATAATTTACTGTTTATTAATTTTTTTTTAAATAAAAGATATGTAATATGTTGGTTGACGCATTCCATCAAAGTTATGAATTTAATATAAAAATTATTCTAGCAAAAGCGGTGTTAGTCTATTGATTAATTTCAGTTAATTATTCAATATTTATCTAATCCTTTTTGCGAAGTTACATACATAATTTCGATGTATAGTTCGGTTCTACATATCCATAGATATCAAATATTAATATTAAAATCATATTTATTAAATTTTGTATTGATTTCAAGTTTACGGTTTATACCGGTAATTTTTAATTATTAATTATTTTTCCATGAAGAAAATTTTATTGTAGGTACGTGCATCGGTATAGAAAACATATCGGTTAGTATAAGAACTACGGGTGTCACCTGGATTTTTGAGATTAGGAAGAAATTTGTGTGTTTAGATATTTTGGTTTATAACTTATATACCAAAAACGTGTTTTCAGATTTTCAGGTGAAATCCAAAATAAGATGAATGGAATTTTTCTCCGTATTTTCTTGGTCGCAACTCAAGAATGTGTTGAAACATAAAACTTCTCCTCGCTCAAACAAATGTTCATATAATTATTGTGTTCGCCAACTAAATAAAAAGTTTCATTAAGTAGAAATTTTGTATGATGTGTTTTAGCATAACCTACTATATAACAGCCAGCGTAATACCCGCCCCTTTCGTTTGCTTTCGTATATTAAAAAAAATTAAAATATACGATGGAAGCACGGCCAATTATGAAAAATAATTTTTCCGCATGTTTTCAGTGTTAATTTTTTTAATTTATTTGACAAAATATTGGGAAATCCAAATATTCAAAGAAAAAAAAATATAACGTCACTTATACATAGATAACTAAATTTAAATTCAAATTTTTACTACTATTAGTAGGTTGTGAGTAGGGGTAGTCAATTTACCGATATTTAAAAAAACCGGTAATTCGGGGAAAAAAAACTATTACCGGGTTATCGGTAATTTACCGGTTTTTTGTTAAAAGACTAAATATTAAGAACCTAGTATATACTAAAAGCAACAAAAAGCATAAGAAATGAATATATTTGTAAAACAGGATCGGTTAACAGGTCCATTTCTTGACTAGTTAAAAATAAATAAATAAAACAATCAAAAAAAGTATTTTTTTAATCAAATAAATTATAGTGAATCCATTTATTGAACATTAACTTTAACATAACAAAGCGTAAACATAAAAAACATAAACATAAAGAAGACTGCATTTATAAAATAAAAATAGTAAAATATTTTTCATAATTGGCCATGCTTCCAACATGTATTTTAATTTTTTTTAATCACTCTGGCTGTTATATAGAAGGTTATGACATAAATCAATCAAGTAGTCTTTGCCTTTTTAAATTTTGTTTTTTAGGGAATGCATATTATAAGAAAAAATGTTCCATTATAAAGTTATTAATGTTTTGCATTTTACACTGTTTTTTTTTATATGTAGAAAAGTTTGCTTTTTTGTAGAATTTTTCTTTTTAGTTAGCAAAAAAATATTATTATTACTATATTCAGGAAATCCATAAAATTTTACCGAATTACCGGTAAATTATTTGAAAATTACCGGTAAATTAAAACACAGTTTTTGACTAGTTTTACCGGAAACCGGTTTACCGGTTTTGCTAGCCCTAGTTGTGAGCAAAGCGATATTTGGATCATAGTACTTCGTTATACTTCGCACAAATACTATTAAATCTATACACACAATTGTTGTAAACATCACTCTGGCTGTTATATAGTAGGTTATGGTTTTAGTAAAATAATGGCTTGCTATTGAAAATAGATAAAATCGTAACCGTAGGTTGCTAACAGAAAAAGTGGTATATTGTTGGGAGGCCCCGCAAGTGACAGTTCAACTTTCAACAGTTTCCCACAACTTATATATTTCTGAACGTGTAGCAACACTAATCTTTTGGAAGAACATAATATAAAAAAAGACAAATTGGTTTCCATTTTATTACTTACCAATTTTCTTTTGAATATCCCATCCGCCAACTGCACCTCTAGTTGGTCTAACTCATCTTCATTTTTAATAGGAAAATTGAATTTTACTATTTCCGATCCTTGGATTTCTTCTAGTTTTGTAACTACTTTTTTGAGATATACATTTATTCTATTTATTTTATTTTTCATTACGTCGTTATCTTTCTTCAATTCTGATAGAATTTCTGCCATTTTTGAGATTTCGCTCGTCAAGTTATTCATCTTTGAATCAAGATTTTGTGTCTCGACTATAAGTATGTAAATGTATATAATATAATATAATAAGAATTATAAAAAAACAATATTAATCATAACTCACTCAAATTTTGATGCCATTGCTGATTATTTATTATCTAAATTTTTTTACTTAATAAATAATAATAAACTGTCGTTCATATTAATATAATATTGATCTCTAATTTTGAATCGGACGTATCTTATTTTTACAAACTTTTCAGGAGAGCGAAAAAACTGTTTAATTTTTCTAGCATGTTTAGAGTTAAATAAAAAAGCGCGGAAAGTGTTGATATATGTATATTTAACCAAAAAATAGTACATTTTGTGAAGTTTCATAAAATAAATATGTATGTATGTGAACAAATTGCAATAACATCTCAATTTCGAAAATTGTTGAGAAACGTCCGATTCAAAATTAGGGATCGATATGCGAAAAAATGTAGTTGGATATTTATGTTTTTAAAACTATTTTCAGCCAACTAATTGAGGAAGAGTTGAATGGAGTAAAGGAATTAAAACAAACTTATTTTGATATGGTAAATGAACAAATTCATAGGCCACTTTAGTAGTTGGAAATGTTTCCTTTTCCTCATTTATATTAAACGCTAAAATGATACCTAATTCGGGCATACATAGATGGAAAAGGGTCAGAAAAAAAATTATCACAAGAAAGGAAACGTTTTCCCCGAATTACACTAACTCCATCTATACTACCAAATCCTGTTACTACTATTGGGATAGCGGGCAAAACCATGCAACAACCATCTCTTTTGCTGTTTATTTTCAAGATAAAATTGTCAAATTGAAATTTTTTTGTTGAGGCTAAACATTAGGGAAATACATCTAATTCAATATCCCTATTATTTACCACTGCAATTTCGTGAAGCCTATTAAACAGTTATGGTAAAATAAGGTTATGTTTCCGTAAGAGTCCTTTGAAAATTCTCATATTATTTTCAAAGCTATATGCTGAACATCAATACAATGGCCCATATTGACGAACACATTTGGGAATATGTAAAAGAACATGCGTATTGAAAGTAAAATTGTCAACACCATAACAATCTGAGTAAGTACCTACAAACCGATTAATTATTTCCTGAGCTTGATCTATATTAATCAAAAAATTACCAGGATAATCTAAAAGCCTAACTGCAGTATACAAAAGCAAAAAATGTGAATACAAATCTGGATTGACAGATCCTTTCAAAAGAACAATTGAGATATACATTAATAACATACGAAATTCTACAGCTTTGAATAACTTTAATTCATTAAACGTACGTGGCTTACGGCCAAATTCTATTGGAATATAAGGAATATAAGATAAATATTTGTTGTCATAATTTTTCAAAGCCATTGGGGAAAAATGTGAAATCGGAGTGGTGTTATTAATTAAAGCAGTGAACATTTTTTTTGTTACCCCTAAATCTAAAGCGTGCATCGGGTCAATAGTAAATTTTGACACCATTCCCATCCCCATTCTTTCTAAAACAGATAATTTATTTTGAAAAACTATACTATGATGATTAATATCGGCTCTATTTCGGAATGAAATGTCCGTTCTTAAATTCCCTGACACGCTCCGATATAATAACCGACCACGTCAAGGCCCTTGACGGGTACAAACTTGATTGCATTTCGAACATCCATTATATGACATGTGATATTTCGTTCCGGTGCAAAAGGACCTGGCAGGAGTATCGCAGATAAATGCGCGGATGTTAAATTCTTTTCTAATCCTATTTGAAGAAACTAAACACCATTTTGGTTAAGATTTTGAACTTCTTCAGAAAATTCTTGAAAAAAACTATCAGAGTCATTAGGAGGACCGTAACCTGAATATGAAACAATGACAAAAGGAGCAATGTTTGGTTTATTTATAAATGCACCCATTATAGGCCATGCACTAGAACGAGAACTCTTCGATAAAGATATCCCATCAACATTTATATCTATTTCTATAATATTTACCTCATTTAAAAAGAGATAATTGCATTTCAAAAGGCAATTTTGTATACCGAAATAAAAAAAAAACTCCTGAAGAACAATTGCGAGTAATTACCCGTTGTCGCTGTTTGTAATAATGATTTACTATGACGAGGTAAATCATTTGCATGGCCTTCACGCCGTAGAAAATTTAAGAATTAATCCAAAGCAGAATGACTTATACCAAACTTTAATGCCCATATTGATAATAAGTGAGCTAACCGTTCTATTATCGCGAAACTCGAAGAGGTCATTTAAATCGGACGAATCAGACCCATCGGAAAAATCGTTTTCGTCGGAAAAATCGTTTTCGTCAGAAAAATCACTATCATTCTGCTCTGGTTCAACATTATAGTAGTGATCTTGATCATAATTGTGATCTTCTACAACCACAACATTTTGGCGGAGGTTTTCCCTATTTATTATTTGCCTTTAACGCCTTGTAGACAAATTCAAGACCCGACGATTAGCCATATTTTTTTATTATTTATAATTAAGTATTAATAAAATTAAATAAAAATATAATAAATACTCACAAAATCCAAAATCCAAGTGCACAATATTTTTATTATGTCAAAATATCAAAATTTCGGTATTTTTTTGTTCATTTGCTAAGGCCCTCTTTGAATGGAAATTGGAAACGTACCAGAGTGGGTTTACCACATACAAAAAACATGAAAATTGTATTATGTAAACAGCCCTCAGAATGATATGTCTGGCTGGGAGGGTAAATAGGTCTGTTATCGGTTTTTCTTTTATTATGCATAATTATTTAAGATAAAATTTGTGTGGCAGACAGAAATGATTTGCGGGGCTCAGCCCTTATTGCCCTGGACCTAGAGCCGCCACTGCTAAATACATAAAATAATATAATTAACCTCTTGGTTTTTTTCATTTTTTATTTTTTTATTCTAAAAGATATTTTAATCCAGGGGCGTCATTTCAGGAAAAGCTTGGGGGGGGGCAATATTTTTCAAAACACAGAATATCAATATACATATCAAT
>JANSTT010019997.1:0-10348 GCA_026745375.1 Platyura marginata | reverse complement strand
ATTTACCCAATTATATTTATTGTACAGACAAAATAGACACGTACAAAGTTGTAAATAATAAACAAGTACTCATACGGTTATATTATGATCGGCGTAGCCAATTTTTCCTTCTTTACAGGTTTTTCTGAAAGATATTCGAAGTTAGCTAACTGGAAAAATGGTAACAGAACAATGGTCCCGTAGTTTAGGAGATATGAATTTTTTAAGCATTTTTTATTGAAAATCTAAGGGATAATCTTAGGAATATGTAAGAGAAAATGTTTTTCTCCCTGAATTTGATAAATATTATCTTAAAATTAATATTAATTATTAACCTGTCCAAGGAAGAAATTATTATTAATATTAATACATTATTGATCTTGATATATTCATATTCAGCGAAATTTAATTCTAAATTTATTTTATGTGGTGATATAATTTCAAATAAAGAAAATGCAAAACAATCAAAATGTCATTTTCTATATATTGATACATTAATAAAATCAAAATTATACCGGACAGTTAAGTTAAATTATAAGTGCATTTGCATTATTTCGTAATTTATATTAAATATTGAATAATAATCAACTATCGGTGGATAGTATAAAACGAATATGTACATTCGGATTTATTGTAAGTAGTGAAAGAAAATTTTTCCAAGGCGGCAGTTTTTCAGAAAGATTTCAAATAATGCTGTTGACTAAGTGCATTCAAGTAAATTGTCAAATATTACGTTTTTGTGGACTTTTACGACATTCACATAAATATAGTTATTTGTATACAGCGGTAAGTTGAAAACAAAGTGCCTGCTTAGTTAATTAAAAGGGAAAATTAAAATTAATGTTACAGTAACACCCCGAGTTCCGTAACACGCGACATAATTTCCTGGGCAATTATCAGGTTTTTTTAATTTGTCGTGATATTTTCTTCTTCGTTTAATATTGTTTAAGTTTCGATTTTTAGTTTTAAAAAACAAAACAGTTCAATTTTCCCCTACTCTAATTACATATTGAGTCATTTTTTTACGTAGTAACATTAAACCAATTTTCAAATTTGACTTACGTAAAGGTCTACGAAACCACATTACTATCGTAACTCGAGATGTTACTGTACTTAAAAATGTTTGCATCCAATTTGAACCAAATACTTACTTACAAAGAAACACTTAAATGAATAAACGAACAATGGTTGCGCTGCGAAGGATTGCGATTTTATGTCAAATTGCGAATATACGAACGACAAAATAACGATAATATGCGAATACACGAACGCGTTCCTCCATACTTACATGTGTATTACAAGAGATCGCTTTGCCGCGCGGTCAAAAAATGACTGATCACGGCGGGCAGACCGCGCTCTGTGTGGCAGTACTTTTAAGTGAGAAAATTTTGCTAAATATAAAACTTAACTTAACCCAGTAAGAAGGTGTATCATAATTTAAGCCCTTTATGATTCAATTTAACTAAGCACTTCAATAATTAAAACATTTTAAAATTTACGTTTATTTAAAAACAAAAAAAAATTATTTTCAGTTAATCGTAACATTTTTGGTTGCGCCATTCCTCGGAATCGAAATAATATCAATGATACTTGTGTGGGGCAATTTAGAACGAATGACCAGTTCATCGTTTATGCTTTTAACTCATTTATTGACAACAATAAAATCAATATCTTTGCTAAAGAACAATAAAAAAATTGACGAACTAATGATGATTTTGGATGGTAAAATTTTTTGCACGTAATTTCAAGGCTGAAAAAATAACCATATTTTTGTAACAAATCTTCCGTATATACTTAACCCTTATGTAGGCACCAAGTTCGTATACCATATTGTGGCACCATGGCCTGCAGACCACACATGTAATTTTTATGGAAAATTTTCTACGCGTCGACTAACAATAGATCCGTTGAGAATATCCTGAAATTTCAGACTTGTGTCTTTAATAGTTTTTTTTTTTCTAAAGTCAAATTGGTTTACACAGACCATGGTGTCTACATAAGGGTTAATGGTTATCTTTTGAGCTAAAATCTATAAGCATTTTTAAATGTTAAAACTTACTTATCTACTAATTTTTATTGTAGCATATCAATTCAATCCATTTGCCGCTGACCATAAACTACTATTGCTTAAGGAAATGCGACATGTTCAAAATGTCTTTCGTTTTTTTCTTATTTCAGCAAATATTACATTGTCTTTTATGTTTGTACTGCCTATATTTAGTGATGAAAATGATTTACCAACAATTAATCAGATGCTTTATCAACCAGATATAAATTCTACGAACATAAGGAAACTACCAATCGATTGTTGGATACCGTTCAACTATTCCAATTCACCTCAGTAAGTACATTCCAATAGAATTCACCTTCTTAATTTTACGAACAATCAATTTTAATTACCCAACTAAGTACACTAAGACCTCGATTTGAGTCGCTTCGAAGTTGCGTCATTTATGTGTAGCAATGAATTTTTTAATTTTAATTATTATGTGTTTCAATTTGGCTAATTTTCACAACAATTCACTAACAATTTATTTAGATTAGTCCTGCTATAAGTCCTATAATATTATGTAATAGATTATTTCGATTTGCGTCGCCTTTCTGTGGAACCAATTAACAAGGCAAATCTCAAAGGTCTTGGTGTACGTACATACATAAAATATAAAACGGACATTTTTTATTCAGTCTCTGACTGTTATACACGGACGATACATTTTTACTGGATTAAGTCGACTTAAAAAAAAAAATTTCAATTCGATTAAAAATAAATAAAATTTGTTTACTAAGATACGAAATTTGCTACATCTGCGAAGTCCTATTCATAACGTACTATGCTGTATTGGTTGTCACTATAGACACATTTATTAGTGGATTAATGCATATGACAGCCACACAGTTAGAAATTCTTTCTATTGAATTAACGGATTTAGGTAAGGTTTGCATTTGGATTATGTTTAATTTTAAGGAGATAGAAATAAATCACGTCTCGTGTTGGCTAATCCAATGGAAATTTTGAAAAATATTTAATTGAAAAAATTTTAAACAAAAAAAAAGTTTACAATTTAATGTCATATTAAATATGGGGGGGGGACAAATAGAGAAAATATATTCGATTTGAATAAATTATTTATTTTTTATTTTCTTATTTAATTTTCTTAATTTCTTAGAAAATGTATTTAAAGCTACGTTCAGACGATGTGGTAACTGTTCATATTTGTGTTGGGTGTTCATGTTCATATATGTTCATATTCGCTTCATATGCTCATAATGTTCATACGGCAATACACGATATGAACATTTTGTCACAAAGTTTCAAATTTTTGGGTTTGTTCATATGCGTTGTGTTCAAATTAAGTAGATAATAACCTGTTGCTTAGAAGTACAACTTAACACTAATCATTTTCAATATTTTTAAGGAAAAAATAATAAAACATGCGCCAAAGTTGAAATTGACGTAAGAAAATGCATTCAACATCATTTGACATTGCTGGATTGCATTAGAAAAATTGAAAGTATTTTTGATGGGGTCATATTTTGGCAATGTTGCATTGCCACAATTTTGATTTGCATAACAATACTTCAGCTAAAATTTGTAAGTATTTATCTTGGTATTAAATAGAAAGAGTAGAATAGAAATTATTTGTTTCTAAAAAGAAGTCTGTGGTTAATTTATTATAATTTAAATAATTAGGCCGAATCCAATGGTTTTCAATTTTTCTCTATGTGGAATTATTTTATGTGCATTCTTCTCCAGCTGTGGTTTTACTGTTACTATGGAAATGAAATTTTTGTAAAAGTAAATAATTTTTAATTAAAAAAATCATAATTTTATAAATGTTAATTAGAACATTTTAATTAATTAATTACAGACAAGTGCAATTTTATTTTCAATCTATAAATCAAATTGGTATCTTCGAATATGTCAATGTAAAAATGGAAAAAATGAAAAACATCTAAAATCCTTCCATCGGAATATCATTTTAATGATGCAGCAAGCGCAAAATCCCAAATTTATAACTTCAGCTAAAATGTTTAAATTAAATTATATAACATTTGGAACGGTACGTACTTAAAGAAAAGTTTTAATTGCGCAATAAATAATTATTTATTTTGAAATATCATTGTTTTTAGATTCTCAAGACTGGCTATTCAATTTATGCAGTTTTAAGTACGACTGCAAACAAATAAACTAAACTAACGGATTAAAAAAATACGAAGTAATTTTCCAATTTTCACGGATTGAAATTTCAATATTAGCCTGAGGATCTAAACGTAATTACTTTAACCTCACTATACTGTCACAATTCTAGCGGCAATTAACGAAATTTAGAATAAAACCAGTAAAGAAGGAAAAATTGGCTACGCCGATTATAATATACCCGTATAAGTATCTATTTGTTTATTATTTACGTGTCTATTTTTTGTATGTGTCTATTTTGTCTGTACAATAAATATAATTGGGTAAATTGAAAACAAATGATTAAAAACCCTAGAAATGACATAAAATTGATTGCAACGCCATAACGGTATTTCGTGGAACTTTCTAGTCTATGAATGAAATCTTCATGTTTTTATTCTCTATCATTTTCGTTATATTCATTTTTTTCATTATCTAAATCCTTTTCGAGTAAATGATTAAAAACTCTAGAAATTCAATAAAATTGATTGTAGCGCCATAACGGTAGATTGTACAATTTTTTGGTCTATGAATAAAATCTTTATTTTTGTATTCTCTATCATTGTTGTATTAATTTTTTCTACATTTCGACTACCTTTCGAGTAAATCGGTTTATATCAAATATAGCCTCCCCTATTTTTTGTCCGATTTGCTCCAAAAACAATAGGGATCTTATTCTATGACTACATAATAAACTGTCAAAATTTCAGCTTTCTAGCTTCAGCCGTTTGGCTGGAATCTTGATCACGGACAGACGGATGGACGGACATACATATTTCGACTTAGAATTTTACGAGAAAGACAATGGTGTCTACGATGACTATTAAGGGGCGTTGCAAACTCCGTACCAAAGTTATAATACCCTTGATTAACATCATACGGGTATAATCACAAAAATTATATTATTATTTAATATATGTAGACTCTGTGTAAGTAATAAGAAGTATATCATAGAACAATACATAATTAAGTACATATTGTTTAGGTGCTTTTCAGTGTTTGTGTTTGATCAAAATTATTGAAGGAAAAAATCTCTAACTAAAAAGAAAATTCTTTTTACTCATTTTATTTGTTCAAATTTGGAAAATTCTTGAAAAATATAAGTTACGATTTTCTCCAACAATATATACGAAACATATTTCATCATTATTCACTTAATGATATAATTTCCGTTACTTGGTATTGCAATTTCCTAACATTCCAATAAGCTGAGTTGACATTTATGGTTTCTTCACATTTTTTTTTTTTTTAATTCTGTCTCTTTTAAACGTTTTTAGCTTTTCTATATGAAATATATATTCTTATGCTTACGATCGAACTGATGATTACACATTGACAACTTCAGAATTTTTTTAACAAATTCTTTTCATTTTTTACGAATTGTCACAAGATTACACACACTAAAAATGCTAAAACAATAGATTAATTAGGCATGCGATTTATTTACAGACCAATGGAAATTATTTACACAATTCCAATTTCGTCAAAATTGCTAACTCCGTAGGTATACACCGTATCTGAAATTACATTCCAATTCTGGATGTATGTGGAACGGAATTGTATTGAGACCTTATATAATCGAAATGATCTGTATAAGCGTGCTGGTGCAGTATTGATTTTCTAGGTCCATAAAAGAAATGGAATGATTAATTTTTCGAAAAATATTTCAATGACATTCCAAAGGAACAAGATTCAGTTATGTTGCTATTATTTATGATTCTAGACCGACATGCGATTCTATGGACCAGATCGCGGATATGTTGGCGAAGCTCTAGCCCATCATCAACTGATCCTTTACTTCGAGACGAATAAAAAGTTTTTTTTAGGTTTTGTTCCGATTCCGAACGCTTCCAGGGCCACCACGTGAACGTTTCAGATGCACTTGTTGAATAGCGTTACAGTTACATCTTCCACAATGCCCAGGTTCAAAGTAAGGAGACTGTCCTGTTTTTTAGGAATATTTAATGTAGAGAAATAAACATTGAAAAGATGTTTAAAGAACAGCCAAATGTTCTTATTTTTTTTTAAAGTAATTTAAATGATTTTCTATTTGCATATATTTGTAATATATTTTTAATGGCTAATTTGGCAAAGAAACTTAACTTAAAATGATCAGAAATGTTAGTTTAAAGAGGAGTAAACAAAATTTTCTACAATTTCAAACCAAATATTTACAACCAAAAGTTAAATACCGTTCTCTGTTACAAATGACTTTTCGACTTTTCCATTTCAAAAAGAAAAATACATACCTCATTAACTTTAGTTCGATTTCTAATAAAATATATGCCAAAAACAAATCACTTTTATTGTTTATAAAATATTGATGTTGATTTTATTTTTTATTTTGTGGAATTGATTGTGTTTTATTTTTTATAAACCCAAAAAAAAAAGAAAAAACTTACACAAAACGAAACAAAATTATAATTTGACTTTATTTTCAATAAACGGATACCATCAGTTCGATAAATTTGGTAATTTCAAATAAGTTATGGAGTTATATTGGCAATAAGAAAATATGTTTTTTTTCGATATTACTTCCATAGATTTGCCATATTTGATTTTCTTTTTGGGGGGGTAGTGATGAATGTAATATAAATTACCCATTGACTTTTTTTATGGTAACATTTTTTTCAAATATTTTCTTTTTATATTTACTTAGGTATGAAAAAATTATAAATTTACTTGAGAAAAGATTAATAGTGGAGTTTGGAGTTTAAAATTTATAATCAAATATTACACAAAAATAAAATGTACCCTTACTCACTTAATCAAAAAAAAAACCTTAAGAACTATCTGTCTAAGTGGGTACTTACCTAATAAAGCTTGAAATAATCTAGATTTAAATATTCGAATAACTCGTTCAATGGCGATGCGTAAAGCACGATCTTGCGGAGCTGAAAGCCGAGAATGGTAATCTTCTAAAAGTTCTAATGCACGATGAGCTTCTGCAAAAGTAAAAAAAATCTTAATTATTAATTTTGTTGTTTTGAATCTACTCGTACTGTAAAATATTATGACTAAAAGAATATACACAAGTTAAAGAATCTACTTATACTATTTTTTAAATATTGAAACAATTCAAAAACAAATGTAATCAATGATTCGAATAGATTTGTTATCAAATTTATAGAGAATTCGAGTCGATTTATAATAAAGATTCTAGGTTAGAACCACAAATAGCGCTTAACTATAAGACTCTCAAATCTTTGCTAATCATTTTTCTATTCTTAAATTGAAGTGCTTTCTTTTTGATGATATGTATTCAATGACTCCCTTCAAAAATCTTTAATTGAAACAAAATGTAAATTACTATGTATGTGGGTAAAATAAAATCAATGAAAGATTCTAACAGATTCCCAAGTGAATCTCTAATTTATGTATATTGTATGTAATTTGAATAGAGATTCAATACATTTAAATAAGGATTCAAATGGATTCCCATAAGAATCTTAAATTTTTGTACGATTCGAAACGAGTTGAAAAAAAAGTACATTAAAATCGACTACACACCATGTGATTCCTTTTAACCTATCTTAATTAAACATAAGCGGTGAGCGCATACCAACGTCCCTATAAATACAACACTAAATTTAGAATGAAATATTATAGTAAATACTTCGAATATATATATTCTCTTTACTGCCCATATATTACATAAGGTATGTAGACGTACATACATACGAGTATAACTATATTTATATAGAGTTTCTGACCAAATTTATGGCATTCGGTTTATGTACTGTTAAACATGTAGCCACAACATGACAAAATAAATGTAACTAAATGTATGGATATATGGTGTGCTATACCATCCGTTTCCTCTTTCACGAATCTGTTCAATTAAAAAAAAAATTATTGAACTTTATTGAATGTTTATAACAGAGGGAGAGGTTTGTGTGTATGTATATGTACAAGTGCAAGTACATTATATATATTTATATTGTATATATAATATATAAAATGCAATCAAATTTCCATTTTCAAAAATGCAATACCTAATGATATAAATTATATATAGAGGCACCTATATTTGTATATGACAATTTCCTATTAAACTGATGTAATGAAATAATCCATAAACCGCACAAAGCTTTTAGGTGTCCGCTAAAAATATGGTGTTATAAAAGTACGAGGCCAATATGTGTTTAAGTACTCTACACTTTAAAATAACACAATATAACAACAACAAAAAAACTCTATGAAGTACCTACTCAAATTCTATAGCATTGAAATGATTTAGGTCAACATTTTTCCGAAGAACGGCGCCGCCATCTGAAGAAGTAATTTGAAAATGTCTAAATAATCTCATATGATTAAGGGCAAGATAGTTTGGATTCAACAAATTCATATAATAAGTAATTTTTATTCGGATGGAAATCCCTACTACGGATTGCCTAGCTTTGCTTTAGCCAAAGTACCAAATAGACGACCGAAGCATCTATTTAAGGTTCCATTCTGGATCTTTTTCGCTTCTTCTGTACGAATTTAATCCTATACAATGTTTGGGTTTCCTAGAACAACATAAAGACGAAAAGAAGGTAAAGAAAACAAAAAAAAGTTTTTCTTTCTTTTCAAAAGGAAGAAAAAAAAATTAAATGATTGTTAAAAAGTTTTAAAAATATCCGCGCAAGTAGTCTTATTGAATCATTTTCAGTGATGGTTCCAACTGATGATCCCATAAACGAAGAACGGTGAACAATGTCAGAACGTTAAGATTTAAGCGAACGAAAAACAAAACAATGATTGATAAGTACTTAGTGGTTAGCAAACGACCTGCTAATTGTGATGATCTGATGATAAACTAATTTTCTTTAACATTAAAATCCATTTTACCCACTGGTATGGTTCCAAATGATGATCCCATAAACGAAGAACGGTGAATCATATGAACAATGTCAGAACGTTAAGATCTAACCGAACGAAAAAAAAAATTATTGATACTTAGTGGTTAGCACACGACTTGCTAATCATCTGATGATAAACTAATTTTCTTTAACATTAAAATCCATTTTACCCACTGGTCATCAAGAAAAAAATATTATAAACTCTTCAAAAAAAAAAAGAAAGAAAAAAAACATCACGACATGTCAAAAGAAATTTTATTAAATATGACAAATGCGAATCATGTGTCATGTGACTGGAAGTCTTCAAATATTGCACATATCCATCTATTATTATGTCACATTTCCCATATGATTTGCCAACACTTTCTGTGATAAGTCGATTTTGTATTAAATAAAATGTTCTATTTTCTACCTATCTACAATTTTATATATACTCGTATGTAGGATATAGGTAGGTATGTATCGTTTGTATATAAATATCTTATGTACAAACACGTGAAAGTATGTTATATATTTAAAATCCATATCGTTATAGGATTAACGTCATTAACAGTTCAGTAAATAAATATGTCATTTCGGTTATTGGCATCAGAGCTTTTACAGAAAATGACGCCGACGTCTGTACGTGACCGAGTTTTATTTATTTTTTTTTTTTTTTAGAAGTGGTTTTTCCATTAAGTATATGAAAATGGATATAGGGAGGCCGCACATAAAAAACATACACGATCACGAAATATAAAGTTTTAGCTGTCAATAACGTTCATGTTTAACCTGAACAATATGCAAATATATATGTGGGGTACCTACAATACAACCTGTTAGATCGTCAAAACATAAATTTGATGTTTTTATTAAATCATACTAAACGGTCGTGTCAAATTAAGTAAGTAATAAATAACATTTTGATTGTTGTTATGTTTATGTGTTGATTTACATAATTGTTAGGATTTATTCAGTTCCTGAAGTTCTGAAATTTCTATAAGTAATATTTAGCAATCGTTCAGTAATTATTATTGCCATAGGACTCTAAATTGATGAAGTTCATTCAGATTTTAAAACATCATCTCTCCGATTTGACACAAATTTGGCATTAATTTTGATGCACTATCATTAAAAAATTAAGAAAATTCTGGCATTATCATTTTCTTTTTATTCTTGTTAAGTATAAGACAGAGTCCAATTTCTTGTACTTTACTGTAAATACTTATGAATTTTCTTGAGATGTAGATGACTAACTTTGCTTCCATCTTGTTAGTGGACGTTCGGATAGGCATCTGTCCAGATATGCTATTTAGACAATTTTGTTGTCATCCATTCTCTGAATGTGGTCTCTCCATTCCGGCCTTCT
>JANSTT010019995.1:0-10352 GCA_026745375.1 Platyura marginata | reverse complement strand
TAGATTTTTTTTATTAATTTTCCCTGTTTTAATTTGTCTTTTGCCATTAAAATATAATTATTTTAATGAAATACAGACATGCAATGTAGGGTTAATATTTAATTTAACATAGGTGCTAAGAATAGTGATGAGTAAAATCAGTAAAACAAGACCAAGACTCTTCTACAAAATCAAGACCAAGAATAAGACCGAATATGCCAGACCAAGACCAATAATGTGCAAGATCAAGATCAAGACTCTTCTACAAAAACAAAACCAAGACCCAATGTGCAGAGCCAATTTTTTAAAGTTCTATGCATATTGGCAAATTTATGTGAGGTGTTCAAAGTTAGTTAATCATTTCTTATCTTTATGAATATTAAGATTTTATATTAAGAATAGGCTAAATACTTTGCATCCTTTATTATTATATTATTTACCACACATTTGCGATATGTTATTGTTGCACATTGGATGCAATAAACCTCATTTTAACCATTTTTTTTTGTCATTCACATTAGGGTTTTATTTACAAGGCGATGAAGCAATATTGCCTATTTTCGTATATAAAGAGGTAGGTACTTAGTTTCTTCAATATTGTTGGAACATCTGTGGGTTGTTTTAGTCATGAGCAAAATCAGTCTTGGTCTGCATCTTGTACATTTTGCAAAACCAAGACCAAGACTAAGGCTTTTCTACAAAAAAAAAAACTAGAACAAGTCAAAGACCCAATGTGCAAGACCAAGACTTAGACCTAGACCAAATGTATAAGATCAAGACCAAGACATCTTCTACAAAAGGAAGAGCAAGACCAAGATCCAATGTGCAAGACAAAGACCAAAACTGCTGTGGTCTTGCGTTTGCTCATCACTAGCTAAGATACATATTTAGGGTTGGAATTTTAAGAAAGTTAGCATGAAAAGCAGTTTTTAAAAATCATATCTCTGCAAATACTGTTTTACAAAATTCTTATTTTAATCTTGGATTTTTTTTCAAAATATAAATAATAATAATAATAATTTTAAAAATTAAGTTTAACCTTAAAGTTTAAAATTAAAAAAAACATTTATTAAGTATATATTATGTATACATGTGTTAGTTAGTGTTAGTGTTCTCGAAATAAAATAAAAATAACATGAAATTCAAAAATATGCCTTAACAACCTTAAACACCATGTATAAATTCGGACATTTGTTGTTAACTATTTATGATGATGCACAACGTTTTTTTCATTGGCGTAGGTTTATGAAGAATTTTATTAAGGGAGAGTACCATCTTTGCACTTTCAAAAAATCGATTTTTTTTTTGGTCTTAAATAACACTTACAAGTGTGCAGAATATATTTTCATTCATTAGAAAGGTGACCGGTTAGTTGAAAATATTCAATGGTTATTCCTTTCTAAAACTTTAAACGCGTTTTTCTCGAAACAGCATTTTTCAAATTGGCGGACACTATAACTCTTGCAATTTCCATCGGATTAACTTGAAATTTGGTCTGTAGCTTAAAAAAACACCTATGTACTTCGTTAGAAAATATTTTTCTAAAGATGAATCTTTTTTGATTTTGGTTCTAGGACGAAGCAAACCAAACGTACGATGTCCGCAGATTGACGCTGCACTTCGAGCGGTGTCTACTTTGGCGCCACCTACAAGCCGCTACTTTTGAATTAAAAAAAATTAAAAAAATTCAGATTATACCTAAAGAATTTATTAATAACCTATGTAAACCGATTTTATTTCTGATCATTCTTTGTATGAAAAAAAAATCATGAAAAAACTTTAAAAAATAGACGTCAAAGGTGGTACTTCCCCTTAAAACATTTAAAAATTAGAGAGAAAATAGAAAACCAAACCTAAGCAGAGCCTCTTGGTCGTATTTTAAATTGTTAATTAAATCATAAAATAATTAAAAAAGGTAGGTAGGTATTTCAATTTATTTATGCTAACATGATAACATTAATTCAAGTATATAAATTTAATAATACAGTAATTTTCCATCATTATTCTAACATTTAGAAATTACAGGTAAATGGATTGGCTATTGTGAAAGAAATGACAATAAAATGTCTTCATTATTTTAAATGGTCAACCCCCCTAATCTGTTCAATCTGTCTAATGTGCTATATCATTTAGGGTTAATGGATTTTGTGTTTAATTTCTTTGTTAAACAATCATACTTAATTTGAGTCGTAGTTTATTTTATAGTTTGACATTCTGTGTCTAATATTTATTTTTTGTTTATTATTTTCTACATACAATAAGTAGGTAGTTAGATATTATGCTGTTGTTGACATCGAAACAATTTTTTTGTTTATTTAGTTATGTCAAATGTTATAATGAATGTATGAAATGTTTTTTAGGTAATACATTTATCAGTCTATATTCGTATTTGTGTTTCGGTTATCCATATCTATGCCCTGCCTATACCTATATATAGCAGGGTTACGTAAACTATTTTGGTTGCGGAACCCTCAGAAAATTTTCCAAAAAATTGTGGAACTCTTTAGTTTTTTTTTTTACAAATTTAATGACATAATAATAAAACAAGGAAACGAGATGGAAATATAACATTCGCATGAAAAATAGTCAAGCAATTATGGTATAGTCGGATTTTGGTTTATGGAGTGTTGTCGAGGCACTGAGAGTGCAAAATATCAACATATTAAATATAATCCTTTTTTTTCTATGAATAATATAAAATTTGGCCACCAGACCAGGCTGTTATGTTAACCCGCTGAATTTTTTGATCGAACTCCAGGATTCCGCGCGGAACACACTTTGGTAACCACTGTTATATAGGAATATATAGGCTTCATTATTATTATAATGAGTTTTATAAGTATGTTCTCAAAGGACCAATTACGATTCATTTGGTCCCATCAATAAAATATATGAAACGTTAATTGAATTTCGTTTTGTTTTCACACACAAAAATGTGTACACTGTACAGGGTGATACCGATACAACATATATTTTTGTAATTAATTTCTTTTTTCGTAATTGACATTGAAAAAAAAAACTGCAAAAGTGTATTGAAGAACTGGTTTTTACCAATTATCCTTTTAAACTATAGAAGATCCTCTATCAACAATTCAATTTTTAATTATCTTTCAACTGTTCTTTGTCTCAAAGTTTTTATATATTCTGTCTTAATATTCCTTAATATTCTTTTCAATAAGATATCAATAAATTAAGTTACAGTCCAGTCCAATACGTCATCTAATATTAAATAAAAATAAATTGTCTCCTTTCTCTGCCAATTAAAATCCTTTTAGTGAATTGGTTGTTCATTATTTGTTCGATTTTCCATTTCATTGATATCATATTTTTTCAAATTTTTATTAAATGCATTTAAACTAATGATGATGTCTTTCAATTTCTTGTCATCTCTCATTAAATTAAAAAATTCTTTTTTCCCCATTCCTTTAAAGAATTCTTTATGCAATGTAAATGGAGAAAAAAAAAATTAGGAGTATTTTTTACATTATCTCTATATTCATAAATATTAGTTGGTGTGTTTTCATCGCATTCGCTCCATCCATACATTTATATGTGGCGAACATGATGTTAAAAGTTAAACAAAAATAGAATAATAAAAAGGAGAAGCTGAAATAATTTAAGCTTTTAAAAATGTTTCTTAAGTATGATTTATTTGATTCTTATGTACAGAGGCACACCACACTATATAAAACTGTCACAAAAATTAATGTTAAAAATAAAAATGTCACGTAGATTTCATTGTATAGCTGGCTGGATACTTCATGGCGCTGAAAGGACATTTCATATTGGAGACAACAGTAAAAGAATATAAATATACTTATATATAGCAAAGAAAAAGCCCGAAGTTTTACAGAACACACAACATACATATCTTGTTTCGATACTATGTTTTACTTTCGGAGATGTTTTTCGTTTAGCAATTAATTTACTTCGAATATATCACTTAGTTTTTGTTTCTTTTTCGTGTCTTTTTTTCCGTTCCAAAAAAAAAAAAAAAAAAATAGAAGTTGTTTGTGAATTGTTTACAGAGAAGTTTTTCTGGTATCTGGTCCAAAAACTCTATAGAGATAATATTAAATGTTATGTTTAATGGTTTTTATCATATTTTTGTTGTGAGTAATATATGAGTTATCACTTAACCTATTGGTGACTTTTCGTTATTTCTCTGCGTGTGGAATTGGTAAATATTCGTAACTTCATATCGATTTTACTCAGTCGCTAGAAACGCAATATCAAATATACATAGTTCCTAAAACAGGGCCGGTATTGTTGTGATATAAATATTGTAATTAATATTAATATCATTTTTATGAACCATGCATAATGAACCATAACAATGTCCTCTGCTAGAATATGCTGTGACTGTAACAAGTCATAACATGTTCTGAATGAGATCATTGTTCATATTAAATGCACTCGTGCGCACTGCGCAATACTTATGTTAACCAATAATATGGGTTAACACGTGCGCAACTATTTTAAAGTTGAATTAGGTCATCATGTTAAGAATGATGATGTAATATATTGGCGCCAAATTAGGCAAGTAAAAGATTTGAAATGTTTTAAAGAGGGGATAAGATTATAATATATGTATAAGCAGCTACCGGTTGCTAAAAACTAGTTTTTAAGTGAATTTTAAAGTTTTGTTATTCCGTGCGCGAATATTTTGGACATCAAATACACATTAAATTGTGTTTAAGTAGTGCTTACTATAATAAATTACTTAAGATTTGTTACCGTCCTGGAAGTATATTTTGACAGGATACAATAATAAAACGAATGAAAATCTTAAGAAATATTCCACCATAGTTATTTAATTATAAGGATTTTTTCGTCGTTACACCAATTCTTTTATCATCAAAACCAAAAATCGTTTTTTAACTAGTACAAAATTAAATTAAACGTGGCGCCCAGGTAAGGTGCCCCACTTGCGCCATGAGAGAACCTAATTACTAAAGATAATTAAATAATATCACATTATTTCTTATTATTTTTTTGATTACTTAGTGGAAAAGTGTAAATCATTTACCAGGGTATAGAATTAATAAATATGTAAATTTTCTAATTCTAATCATTTATAAAACAAATCGAAGATATTTGATTCTTATTAGGTGTTGACGAATTGATTTTCACGAATTTTAAGTCGACTAACTTCTTATTAAGAAACATTTTATTTCTTACGACAAAGTTTTCCGAAAAATGAAGATAACCCTGTTCATTATTAAATATAATTTCAAGCAAAGATGAATTATTATTAAATGAAATATTTTTTTTATCTTCATATATTGTTTCATATAAACTTTGGATGCAATTAATTAAAACTCTCAGAAAATTTTCAAATAATCTACGAGCAAATATTTTTGTTTACCGTCTATTATATTGTTAGGTATACGTATGCATACAATTTGGCACCTCTTCTTTTAATCATCCAGTATATGCTTCCTAAGCAGAATTGCAGATTTACCATTCTTAACTACATATATATTTCAGTAACGTAGCATGGATTTTATTTTTATCTATGCAAAGTACGCAACTACATGCATAGATAAAAGTATAGATGGTTCTCTCTCATATACTGAATTTAGTCATATTATACTGAAAGATCAGCTTCCCATTGGGATACAATCTCAAATCTATTGTAAATTTTGCAGTGTAATTATCGTTGATTTAATTTCATTTCATGCTACGCTACGAAAATAAGTTTTTTTTTTACTATTCTGCTACGTTTAAAAATAACTATGGAGTAGAAGTAGTTATAGTAGATATATGTACTATGTATGTATGTATATTCGTTTAATTTTAATATTTGTTGTGTATTATACGATTTTACTTATAACATAACAATTGATATACGAGTATGTATGTAGTTCAGTAACATTTTTAATATAAAACAAAGATAAACACATTAAAAGATGACAAGAGACCATAAGAATTTGAACTACACCGATAACACACGATGGCAAAAACGATTGACCGGTTTTTTTTTGGGCTTGTTTTTCTTCAGTGCTAAAAAATATTGTATAAAAAAGGAAATATTGTTTATTTGCTAGCAAATCAATTAATTGTTCTTTTATTTTATTATTATTAATAAAATAGTAAAAATAATAATAAAAAAAACCTATTCATAAATTGTTATTTAGACTAAAACAGTCATGTGCGAAAAAATTTGCTCTGAGTGAACCATCTTATACTTTTATCTATGCTACATCTGAACTGTTTACTATAATCTTCATAACTTCCTTAATTATTGAAATATGTATGTATAGTATTAACAATGATAATCTTACTTAGTAAAATAGAAATAATTTGCTACTATTGCTATTTATTATCTATGACTTTGTTCCCGTCTATTTTGTCTGTACAACAAAGAAATATTAAGTAAATTGAATACAAATGATTAAAAACCCTAGAAATGGCATAAAAGTGATTGTAGCGCCATAATTGTTGTTATATTAATTTTTTCTATGTTTGGAGTAAATGAAAAAAATTAGGTGTACACTGTACCAGAGCCTTTCCTATACCTTGTCCGATTTTCTCCAAAAAACTATAGAGATCTTACCGTAGGACAGTGGTAAACAAAATAGGTTACAAACTAAATTTCAACGAGTAAGCAATTGGTAGTAAATATTTCAATTTATTTTTTATTTTTTTAAAGGTGAGAGACTACCATGTGGTAGTTATTATTTATTTAATTTGTTTAATTTAAATTTAACTCAAATCCCCCTAAAAATAGGATGCAGAATTGGCTTCAGTCGTTTAGCCGAAATCGTGTTCACGGACGAACTGACGGACATAAGTATTTTGACCTTACAAAGGACCTTGGACCTTAAAGTGTTAACTTTTTCCAAAAAATTTATTTTTCAAAAAATGCTTAAAATTTAAAATAATATAAAAATACGAAGTTTGAAAACCATATCTTTAGTACACTCAAACCTGTTTTTGAAAACAAAATGCATAAAAAAAATCGCACTATAAAAAATAGTTTTTGCAACACAATTAAAAAGTTTTTTTTTTATGCGTAGAATAGGGACCGCATAAAAATAGTCTCACATAGAAATAACTTAAAAAATGTACGAAATAACTAGGAATTGCTTTTTTAAAGACACAAGGCTTGATAGCTACTTGGAATCTCGCCAAACCGTTTGGAATCTGATTAGAAAACACTCATGCGAACATTTTTAAATATTTTTTTTACATATCTACTTTACACATAGAAAACTTTTCAAAATGTATAACCATTATACTTCGTAGTCTGAGTCTGTCAATACGCGAACTTTCTTGCGATAATCTGGTTCAAAATCATTTTCGTCACTTGAAGATAATACCTCGCATTCGTTTAGAGTTGACTTTTTTTCAGTTACCATGTAGTCGGTGATCAGTTTTTGCGACGACTGTTGTTTCACTAGACGCTTGTATATGTCTCGGTAGCCAGATATACAAGATTGAAGCTCCTTTTGGAATTTTGAAGTTCTTTCAGAATCGGCATCGATTGCAAGAAAATGAGATTCAATAAATCAGATTCAAATAATGAGATTTAATAAATGAATTTGGCTGGCTTTATTTTGTGGATTTTTTTTACGCTGTGTGGGACAGAAATATAATGCAGCACATACGAGTAAGAGCAGTATAGAGCACAATTTGGTTTTGTGGTTTTTAGGGTTTTGGTGTAGTATGGAGATGGGCCATTATGTTCTAATTTGATTGAAATTTTCATATACCGTACAAAAAAAAATCTCACAAATAAAAAATCGCACAAAAACAGGTTTGAGTGTATTAAGAAAGTTCAAAATTGGGTCACTTTTTAAAAAATCGCTAAAGAACGATCAAGATGTTCTGTTTTTTTCATTTTCTTCCATCAAAATGATGTAAGTTTTTTTTTTTTAAATAGTCCAATGATGATGGGATTAATAAATCTCACGAGTCGCCACTGATTTTGACTTAGAATTTCACAAGAAAGATAATGGGGTTAACATTTTTTCTCTACCATGCGTAATCACTAATAAGGGTCATTACAAACTCTGTACCAAAGTTATAATACCCTTTGATTAACATCATACGGGTATAATAAATATTTCTCTCCCTAATACACCTACTGAAAGTTCCAAACTAAACCCTTATTTTATTATTTCTATTATTTTCATATATTTTTGTAAGTAGTTTAACATTTGAGACTTAATGCTCTATAAACAGGTTAAACTGATTAAGCCTTTTTTTACTGGTATGAATATTATTTACTTGTGGGTCGTTGATGATGATGATGATATTATAAAGAATGGTCTCACATCGATTATTTATTTTTTTTTTTTTTACTATCCCTTAGGTCTTCATTAACCCAGTGAAGGCCTTAGTTATAACTGATTCAATATTTGATTGTGTGTATCCACTAAATTTCATATAACAGAATGTATTCTTTAATTCAGTATAATCCAAAATATAGGCATTTATTGAAACGCCCCAAACAAATATACATCCATATATGTATACCTACACTATACATATATATATTATTTTTTTTCCCTACCCTTAATTGGTAGTTACAAATTAAACAAATTCGATTGTTACGTGTATTTTTCTTTCGAACGTGGCAATTATAGCTATGCTTCTAGGATTTAATGGAGATTTAGCACGTGAACGGTATATATTTTCAGTGCCAAGCTACTATTTGAGGTTCAATTACATGGTTAAGGTTCAACGATTATGGGAAACAATGTAAATCTTTTACGAAAGTAAAATTCCAATAATATATATGAAGCTCTTCTAGTATTAGCTGGCTGTTGGCTGTAGTAAGTTTTATCTGATATATGCCAATTATCTCTACTATAAATGCCTATGCTCATTTACATTATTGTTTAGTTTATAGATAGAAAACGAAAATCTATTACGGTCTGAATTTTCGGTTATATTTATATATCGTGTAACGCATAGAGTCCTAGATGAAGGTCAGAGAGTTTTCTTTTACTTGTATTATTGTTTTGCGAATAAGCAGTAAAAAGTTAAATAATAAATTCGCATGTTTCATGTCGGTATATTATGTACCTACGCTTACATAACGTATATGTATGATATGTGTGTTTGAACGCTTAATTAGACATTTTGAAAGTGGTGATTTCCTTTAACACGCATAATTTCTTTGTGAGAGACTTTTTAATACGCAAAATAATGAAAGGAAAAAAAAATAAACGAAATTTTTTATTAAAAAGGTTGCCAAGGAAACACCAAAAATGGGATCAATACATTTTCGAAAAATGGAAGGAAAACTACACAAAACTACAGAATAGGTGATGTTTCGCACTCTAGTTTGTCTCACTTTCCCATGCGAAAACACATTTCTGAAAGTAAGCCAATTTTGAGCACGCGAGTAAATTTGTTATTTATGATAATTCTATACAACATGCATGCGCTTCCTATAAAAGTTAACCGAAAGTAAAACAAGCGCCCCAGCCGTAATATTCAGACTCTGTTATATTGAAACCAGATAAATTGAGAAACACTGCTGCTATATTACAACTACATATACCTACATACATATGTATTTATATGTACGAAGAGCATATAATATACGAGAAATTCTGTATACATAGACTTTATTGAAAGATTTTACATAAGGTCGTAGCCTTGCAATAATATAGCTTCAATTCATACAAGAATTTTCGTTCATGTTCCGTTCTCTATGCAAAGTGGAAAAATCAGTTTTGTATATAGCCTGCGAATATCACGTTCCTCATGCAAATGAAATAATAAATTTAAGTGCTGCTTTTTTGGTATATGTATGTATATGTATAAAGCTTTTTTTTTGTGAGTAATTAATATTTTTGAAAGTCAAATTTTTTGAATTAATATCCGAGCATGTGCTAGATTATTTATGTATATGGAACGAATAACTATGCAAATTGAAATTATAGAGAATATAAGAAGGATCATACTCTTTTGGTTGTGCACGCTAGTTTAATATGATGCAGAGTGGTTTTTGTATCTTCTATGGTCTATGCTCTGTCTATGGTATGACATTATTTTATTCGTTTACAAAAATGTGTAAATCACTGAATAATTCTGGAAAATTATTTGCCAAATATTTCGGTATTCACGAAATATTTTGGTGTTAAACATGATATATGGAACAACAAGCTATGTTTCGAAGAACGTTTTCTATTTGTTGTGTATGTTATTATGTACATCATGTAACATATGTACATAGAGGTACATATTTGGATTTTCAATTTATACCAGGGAAGAGAGGTAGAAGTTTGTTAAACCCTTCTTCGAGTAATCTTTCGGCTATTCAATTTGTCCAAAATGTAAGGTAACTCGTCCTAATAAAGCCCACTCCCTAATAAGGCCCACTATCAGTTTCTCAGAAATTACACTATTAAATC
>JANSTT010019993.1:0-10353 GCA_026745375.1 Platyura marginata | reverse complement strand
AGTATTAAGGGGCGTTACAAACTCCGTACCAAAGTTATAATACCCTTGATTAACATCATACGGGTATAAAAACAAAAGCACGGTTGGGCGTAAATGGGTTAATATTACCTACCTATTGCATTCTAAGTTCCCCTACTACTATACATTATGTACATATATATAAATTATACATATACATATGTTTAAGTGTTATCGTTCTATCTCTTAAAAAAGTCAAAACATTCACATTCACTTAACCCATTAACGACGGATCCCCAATTCCTTCGTCCGATTTTGACGAAACTTCACACACACTACTTAGAATAATAATATTGACATGGTATATATTTTTTTTTTATGACCCTAAATTATTTTGGACTAGTCCTATTCTGTCCGTGAAAACTAATTCGTGATACCTCTCACCTAGGTCTAGCTAGATTTCTTCCAAGATTGCTCTATTTTTGGATATTATTTAACCCAATCGTCGTTAATGGGTTAATATGGTTGGCTAAAGAATTCCACTGACCTACTCTATGGTCAAAAAAGGAAGAGTTCATTGCTTGCGTCCTATTTATGGTTAATTTGTATGAGTAAAAGGGGGGAGTGAGTTTGTTAACAATGGGCAACAAATGGTGAACCGTGAACCCATATTATGCAACATAAAAGTTTCTGAATTCCATTTTAAACTTAAGGTGTTCAATGTAAAATTTAGAAAAAAATACATTTGATAGGTGTGACAAAATGGAACTACTGTATCAAATAAGCCGCAATTGATGAAAAATCTGAGTTTTCCGTTCGAGTGAAGACAAAAAAAAAGATTATGGTTAATCATTTAGTTAATAATCATTATAAGGTTCATTCTTGTATAGTCCCTTCATTGGGCGGACACATTCAATCACCGAAAATTATAGAGAAGACAATGTAAAATTAGTTCAAATAAAAAAACAAGCCAATAAAAAACAAGCCAATTCGTTGAAAAAATTAAAAAAAAACCAAAACTAGAAAATTTGTTGTCCCATATTATTACAGAGGAGTGTCTGTTATAGGGAATGTGTCCGTTAAGGGAGGGAGTATTGTACATGAAATGAAACGAAATGTAATGATCTCTTGTAGCGCGTGCGTGTAATTTAATAACTGCCCTACAAATCGAAAAACGATTACATATTTTCAACTTTAAGCCATCTAATCTTTGTTCCCCACAATCGAAAACGCCAACGATACTTTCAACCGAAAGCGAACTACTTATCACAAAAAATCTATTGCTCGAAAAGGTAAGAAAAGCATAAAAATATAAGAACAATCGTCTAATTACTGCTAAAATATGACGTAAATCATTTAACAGGAAGAGGCCCGAAACGACCCTGACTATATATAGTTATATGTACATTTAAGTATATTGAAAGCAAAATTTTGATAATTTTATTTAAATTTCCATACATAAAAGTAAAAAAAAAAAAAAAATCAATAAAAACCACACAATCGATTCTTAACGCTCACCATATCTTTAATAAAGTGATTCGCCTAATCAATTCCAACGTGGGCTGTCGTTTATTAATCGAATTACTGACATCTTCACGTAATCATATCTAAATTTGAATTAGTTTATTTAAGCAAAGAAGAAGAAACAAAAACTATTTCGTTGCACAATTTTAAATTCGATTGCAGATGGAATATTTTTCTATATTATTTCGGTAAGGTGTTTTTGTTTTTTTTTGTTTTTTTTTTGTGTTTACGTATCTCTTCAAGAGTTTGTTGCAAAATTTAATTGATATACCGCGGCGCAACTGACACGTTGTTTGTGCTGTTACTGCTGCTTAATTAATTAGAACAATAAAAATCGAAATTGCTATTAGACGATTACAAAATTTATTTCCATTTCTGTATTTATATTACAAAAATGAAAAAAAAAAAACAGTCCAATCTATACAGAGACCATTTTAATATATATAAATAATATTGTATCTCTCCTTGAACTAGATCTATATGAATAATTGAATCAAATTACTATTATAGTACTTACGCTTCGGATTGTATCCATTTGTAGGTATGTATATCTTTTAAACGAACATATACATTAAAATATCATGCACGCAAACAAATTAATCGTATATGTATGTATGTATATTGTATTAGTATTTGTACATAAATGAACGAATACATTTACAAAAATTATAATCATCCACTAAAGTACACAATAAGCATACACATTATTAATTTATGAAACTAAATCGAGTGCAACCATATTGAAATCAATAAACGATACATGGTGGAGAGCGGAACTTTTAAAATGTCAATTGTTTTGTTTGGGTTTAAACTTTAACACCATTTAAATTTAATTTAATTGAACCAAATGATTTTGTACATATGTATGGATGTAGGTACTGTACGTATAGAAAAGCAGCAAACGATAAATTGATGTTATAATGTACGCGAAGTACATGTAAGTATTATGTACAAAACAATATGATCGGATCAAATAATACAATAAAACTACACAGAGAAAAATTTTCTTAGTTTTTCTTATACTTATAATAAAGAAAATATTACAGAATATTTTTTGATTGATCAACTAATCGACCCAATTTAAGGTCGCATATGGGTTGCGTAAAATTAAAAATATGAATGGATTTTTTAAATATTAAAATTGTTTACATAATATTGTAAACTCCTCTCATCAATAAGTGATATTAATGTCTGTAGTGTAAACCATGCTTTAAAATATTTTCCATTTCACATTCAACATTTGGTTCGATGGATGGGCCACGAAGTAAATATGAGTTGAAAATTGGGTTGCATAAAAAAAGGTTGGGAATTGCTGATTTATACTATAAATTTGAATGAAAACAAAACCATACCCAACCAAATCAATACTTATTGTCACAGTTTTAGGTATATTTTACGGTAAGTATTTAAGTATCTGTTAAATCGAATCAGACAGCTAGATATCCCAGCCAAATTAGCCCGACTAACAAAATTTACAATGAGTGGAAACCACGAAACTGGAGAATAAAAAGAAGAGATAGAGAAGTCTGGCGAGGACGACTAAGGGAGGCCAAGGGCAGCTTGCGCCTGTAGAATCCTGGATAAGAAGAAGAAGACCAAGTTAAATCAAACGTCTTAAATTTTTGATTCATAAAAACCTCGAACAAATTATTTAGCAGGTGAATTTTTTTTTTGTTCCCGAAATAATCCACTTACTAAAAGTCACAAATTAATCAAAGAGGAAAATCGTTATTTGGTTTTTAGTAATTTTTCAATTAATAACTTTACTAATTCCATGGTTTTTTTCACTCTATTTAAATTCAAAGCTGGTTGTAGAAATATTCGGCTCGAAGGACCAACATTTTGGATATGATTTCAAAAATCGAACGAAGAAGTCATAAAACTGAAATAAAAAACTTCCAATAGGATATCCCCCTTTTGTCATGAGAACGACGATTGATGGTTTTCAGTGGTTTTTTTTAAATAAGCTTATAATTCTAAAAAACAACAGCAAAATGAAATCTATAATCAATAGAAATTAAATTAAACATAACCTCTCTCACATTCAGTGCAAATTAATTCCAATACAAATAAGATTTATGATATTATATAAAGCACTGTAATTTACAACATTTAATAGTCAAATGTGACATGTAATGTATATTATGTTAATCATAATCCAAATGCTCTCGTATACACATTATCCCATATATTTTTATGCCAATTATTCCAATAAAAGTCAACACTTGTGTTTCCACATAAATTAAACAAAAATATGAAACTTTTCCATCGTTGTCGTTGTCGTTTGTCGTCGCTGGGCTGCCGGTGCTGGTGCGGTTTTTTTTTCGCTTCGCATTCAAATGGTAATATATTCATCTACTTCTTATAAATATCGTTCAAAAACCATTTTGATTTATTCACCTGTGTACCACATTCATATAATATAAATCAGCCATGTAGTATATGTAGCATTCACACTCTTACTCCATAACTTCTTACAATCTGTACTTTGAGCCATATGTCATTTTAACGCATTTTGATTTGTTTTTATAACAGTTTCAATATGTTAAACAACAAAAAAAATATTATTTATGTGCAAATTTTACAGGCAATGTGATTTTGTCAGACTATTAAAATTATAGTGAGAAAATTTTAATACACCGGCATGCCATAAAGATGGGTATATGATGGGCTCGTATAAACTATAAATGTATTCAGGGTGGAGTGTAATGATATATTTAAATTTTTATGAATAAATAATATCTTTGGAGACTATTTCTTTTGGCTTCCAAATAGCACCGACGATAGGTCAACATTTGGTTAAAATCTATCAGCCAAATCGGAATTTACTGGATGTGTTCATCAAAATTATGATTTTGCAAATAAATATTTTCAATTAGAACATAATATTTTATAGTATTTTCTTTTAGATATGGCAGAATGACAGAAATATTTGGAAGACTTTACAAATCTCTAGAAACATAAAATTAATGACTTTCCGAACCACATAGAACATCAAGTTCGTCAAGTTTTAGTGAATAGGTATTTAGGACGATGTGATCTGATATGACGAACAACTGTGGATAGTCGCAAAGATGAGAAAGATTATTGCTCCGATTAGGAGAAGCAACTGAAATCCACAACCACTTCTTAAAATTTAGGGACGTCATTGCACGCGTAAACTAACCTAGAGTTTCGCCCAATCTTTTTTTTTTAAATTAAGAGAAGCAAATGGCGGTATTCCCCAGAAACCCAAAAGAACTCCATCTCATGAAGGTTGAAGGCCAGATTGTCTCTCAAGGGAGTATCACGCAGCTTAGCTGCGCTTAGAAATCCATTTCCAAGTATCTCCCGCCTTCCTATCGTCTCTCATCTCTAATCTAGGCTGAATTATTACTAGTTAGAGCATACGATACCATAGTCTCATTTCATTATTTTTATAAAAATAAAAAATGAACTGAAAATGCATATATGTAAAGTGTCTCAATGTACATACATATATGTATATATATATGTACACAGTATATAACATAGCCTACGGTGAATAAGCAAAACGTTTCGCATAAATATATCACCATATTGATGATGTACATACAAGGCTGAAATATGCAAATTAATTTTATAAATATATATATAAGTATATATACCTACATATATATGTACATATGTATATATAGCACAGGCCTGTAAACAATTACATAGAATATTCACTTTTCTTTAACCATATAAATGAGTACGTTGTACGTTGATAGCGTTAAAATCTACATTATGCATTTAAGTCGTGTGCAATATTACTACTGTGGCTTATGTATGTAAGTGCAATACCATATAATCTATTTCTTTTCATGTGTTTGTTCGATTTTGCTATTTCAATTAATTTGTGCTATACACCAGAAAAAATACTGATGCTAATTTGTCTAGATTCCAATCTTATCTATGCATTCTGATTTACATATGAGACACCTCTAAGATATTATCATCAATGATACTATTATCGATTTTATCATAATACACCCTTCTCTCGATTTGCACGGCACTTGAATTAGATGGTTTCGCTTTAACACGATTTTCAAATTGAAGAATAAAAATATTTAGTGTTTTATTTGGGTTTATGTATTTACGGACGCAGCCGTTTCACAAAATTGATTACTTTAAATTAAATTCACTCATTTCACAAACTAACGCACCGTTGTGCCATCCCTTTTGACGTTTGCTTATGACGGGTGCGTAAGTTTGTAAATAAAAGTAAATAGGAGAAAGGGTAATTTTCCATTTCTAATAGGAAATATATTTTTTATAACATTTTATTACATATTATAGTCCAATCGGCTTCGTAACTTGGCATTCAGTGGAACCAATCTCCATTTTCCATACAATCCTTGTCTCATTTTACACGGTTATTACAAACGTATCTACAAATTTTCCTAATCCTTCATTTTTATGTGCTCTGTCTCGATTTACACGTTTTCGATTTGCACGATTTTCTGTGGAACGTATCTACGGTAGATTGTTTTGTTTTGACGTTGTAACTTTAAATTTATAATTATTTTTAATGCCAAGCATTACTTGCCGCTTCGACGGTTGGAATCACAGTCTGATGTCTTAAACCTCTACTTTGATGTTATCCGTCCAGTCAATCCGATACCGTTTTATTCAGCTCATTGAAATGCGAACAATCATAGATGGTGGATGGGAAAATAGGTCGCAATGTGATACAAATTTAGATATAACAGTTAACAACTTAATAATTCAAAAAAACAATTTAAATATGTGACGACCAATTAGGGACGTTAAACTTTCTAACATTTTCGATTGTCACCTCTGAAGTAGCTAGCTTACACTACTAGCTTGAAAGTTTGTATAAGTTCACCGTGTTCAACACTGCATAGTGGTCTGATATTTAAAATGCTATGTCTAATTTCTAATCTAATATAGGTACATACTTCTGATTGACTCGATCGATTGCTTATGTTCTAAACTATTTTTTTTATTTATGCAGAACAGAAACATTATATTATGCTCTTCCCCTTTAAAACAAAATTAATTCAATTATGAAATGCTATTTTGAACCAAATCAAATTAAAGAAAAAGTAGTGATTTCAAAATTATAGCCAATATATCGTAACAGAGAAATACGAGCATGAGCAACTATACGATATAGTAACTAACAAACATCAGACAGATTTTATAGAAAAAACTATTAAATAAATATACAAAACAAAATTCGAAAGCCACACACTTGTTTTCATTGACAATAGTTCTCTCGTTAGTCCGATTTCAAAACATTTTCTGAATAAACCTAAAAATTAATACGTTCGAATGAGAAAAAGGCCTATATATAACTAACTGTACACTGTACTGTTCGTACAGTGTACAAACATTAGATATAATTATAAAATAAAAAGGTCTATCATTAAATAAATTTCAGTAAGTGTTAGGCCATTCACTTGCCATTTATACAATATTTCTTTCATGGCCTTAAAATTCCAATCATTTCTATAATTTCAATCCGCCAACATTAAAATAGTCTCACATCGACGCGCAAAAAAAAAACAAAAAAAAAAAAAAAAAACTATACGACCAGAATCCAACTAGTGGCAGCAGCATAGCCGGCCGCGGCTGGCTAGCAAATAGCAATAACAACAACAATTACAAAAAAACGACGACAACGGAACGACATCGACGACGACGACGACGGCGGCAATGGTGATTTGCCACCTATAAGTTCATAGTTTACTTACTTACTACTCTCTTATATTGGCTTTTGTGTATAACATACACAGTGGATACATGACAGACTATACCTCAACTACCAACTAACTAAATCTAAATTCTAAAACATCATTACTCTGGTGTGCCATACCATTTGGTCCACACTGATTTATCATCATTTATCTATGTATGTATGTATGCATAGTTAATTTTCTATATATGTATGTAGTCATATGTACGGTATGTAAGTATAGTTAGCAAAATCCGTATCTATGGACTATGACTATGGCTATCTTAAAAACTTCTTAATAATTTTAATGAGATCTCTGTTGTAAATTCGCAAATGAACGAACATACAAATACCTACATCGTGGTCGCAAAATTGCGACCGCGACTGTGCGTCTTATGTTGTGTAGGAGCGGGTATCCAACAACAATTGCATGAGGCTAGTTTGGCTTGTGGATGGTAGGGGGAGGTGTACCAAGAGAAAATATTTCTGTTTATATGCAATCGTATATAAAATATGTTTATAGAAAACTCTAGTTATAGGTAGTGGAGGTAGAGGTATGTATGTACGTACGCAAGCGATTGAGTTTAAAATTGATATTTATGAAAAGATTTTGTATTTTTTTTTTTTTTTTTTTATTCCTCGTGTACTGACTGCTTCTTTCTATATTGTGATGATGTGAGAGTATTTATGCCATGAGTACACAGAGTATTTTATTAAGAAATCTATGTGCGGTGTGTTTATTTTTCGATTAAAATAACCGCGCACGGCCATGGAGCTTCTCAATATAGACAACACTTAGTTAAGTCGAGAATAACAAAAGTTTCGATATTTTTTAATGGTATATAATCATTTTATTGCATTAATTGTATGTACCTATTGCAGCTCCGATAATTGTTGAATAAAGAGCTTAGTATGTATGTATGTATATAACAATAAAGATGATGCACATTGGGTCTTAGGCTTGGTCTTGTTTTTGTAGAAGAGTCTTAGTCTTCGTCTTGCAAAATGTGCAAGATCAATATCAAGACTGATTTTGCTCAGCACCAATTATGATTATGGTTTTGGATTTTGGGAGCAAAGTATTATTAATTTTCCTCATCAATGTGACTTTTTCGGATCTTCTTTTTTAAATGTTCACTTTATAATGATATTGATAATTTTTCTGTCACTCTAATTCGAACGTATGCGTAAAACGCTGTCAATGTCAGTTTTGTTTTAGTTAAACAATATTAACCTTTAATTACTCGCGTGGTGTATAATGTACACCACATACATATTTATCATCAGACAACTAAATCTCATTATTATTATTTTATTTAATATTTTTAATTGATCATAAAAAATAAGCAAGCAGAAGATAAAATACCCAAAATAATAAATACTCTTATACAAACATCAGTGATATCACTAGTATCACTAATATCACTAGTGTCGCTAATACTGTTTTACATTTGTTACACGTAATAATGATGAGGACTTGAATTGAAACTGATAGGCATCTCTTGGCAACATATTACAGGAAGGATACATAAAGCGGCTAGAGTGGGAAATTGTGTAAAAACAAGTTGCAATAGATTTTCTATTATTGATGTCTTTTTTACACCAGCGCGAGTACTTAAAGGTTAGAAATGAGTCTTCACCAATGCATACAAGTTAATGACTTAGATTGGTACTGAACCGTTGTGTTGTATTAATTAAAAAAAAATTAAATTTTTTTACGCTTGTAATTTTGGAACATAATATTTTCCATCATGACATACAAAAAATTCCTAAAAAATATGGTTCTCAGAGAACGTAGAAAGACTAAAGAGATTTGTAATATAATTGTCATTATCATTTTGCTCTATTCCGAATGTATTTAGAGTAATATCAAAATTGGACACAAACAGTACCCCTATCTCCCCTATACCACGTCCAATTTGTTTCAAAAACAATAGAGTTCTTAAGAGATCCATAGACGATCAGTAAAAATTGATGAAAATATTGTCAATAAAAATTGAAAAATTGATCACAAACTGATGTGACATTGTGGTTACAAATACATTGACGAAAATCAATCATTGTTCGATCCATCAATTTAAGTTACAATATCATTGACGATCGTTTTAAACGATCAATTTTCGACAATTAAAATTGATCGTCCAAAGGCCCCTTTACTCTAGGAGAACTGTCAGCTCTCTAGCTTTAACTGTTTAGCTGGAATTTTGATCACGGACGGATATCGACAGATGGACGGACAAACGATCAGATAAACTGGCAGACGCATAGACATCAATATTTCAACTTAAAATTTCACAACAAAGACGATAGTGGTAATGAATTTTGAATTAAGGGACGTTACAAACTCCGTACCAAACTTATAATACCCTACGCTCACAAAAGTATACAAATATGAGATTTAATGTATTTTGAGCGTTTTCTGGAAAAAATTGAAAAATATTTTACTATTCATAGGTAGAAGATTGGAAATGAAAGTACTTATTTATTGTAAAAGAAAATTTAAACTTTTATATGCAGAGTTGAAAGATCGAGTTGATCGATTGAGTTGAAACAAGGTTGAAATTCAACTCACGTTTATATGACAGCATTTCAACTTAACCCAGTAAAAAAAGTAGAATTGAGTTGAGCAGTTGAGAAGTCGACTCCCGTTTATATGATAATTCAACCCGAATTGAATCCGGGCTCAACACTGCAAGTAAACGTAGTATATGTTAAGAGAATCAAGGACACATTAATTAATCATTAATATTTTCAAGGCGCCACTGGTGCATAAGTTGTAGTGTTGTTAATCGTTTTACCTAATTTTTTATTTGAGTTTTTTAACCAATTTGAATAGAGCATCCTGTGGGTCTATCACCTAACACAACTTTCGCATCTATCAAATTTGACAACTTAACAAATTCCGTATACAAGTTTCAAAAAATTTCGTATCATCTATCACAAATATTAAAAGCGGTATTAAACTGAAAATATCTCTTCTTTACCGACTATATTTCTCATGCATTATCTGTCAAATTTCATTTTTCATCTATAATTTGTGTATTCAAATTCAAAAAATTATTCACACGGAAATTAAAATGTTTATATTTATGCTTATTGATCGGTATTGTATATTATTAAATAATAAAAAATAAATAACAAAATTAAAATTTACAATTTTTGTATTTTTA
>JANSTT010019992.1:0-10354 GCA_026745375.1 Platyura marginata | reverse complement strand
TGAGTATTAAGGGGCGTTACAAACTCCGTACCAAAGTTATAATACCCTTGATTAACATCATACGGGTATAAAAATTTTCATGAAAATGTATTCTTAGAAAAATAAATACTCCCCGAAATGAAAATTAGTTAACTTTACCTTTACCTACTAGGAGGTTTCTTGGGAATATTTTTCTAATGATTGTTTTTACTAAATTGTGTTTAAATTTTCTTTTTCAATGTATTTCAACAGGAAATTTATCTAGAACTTATATGGTGCTCCATTTATCAGAATAATTTCAATTGTGATCATTTTCGGCAATTTTCTTATAGATATTTTGGATGGTTTTACATACTTCCATTGCTACATGGTTTCTAGATCCAATATCTTAAATCAACTAAAGTAAAAAAAAGAAACCAGTATTGGTTACGCCGATTATAATAACGGTATGAGTACTTGTTTATTATCTACGACTTTGTTCAATCTTTTCTCTACAACAAATTATTGAGTAAATTGAATACAAATGATTAAAACCATAAAAATTAAATAAAATTGATTGCAGCGCCATAACGGCAGGTCGTAGAATTTTTTGTTCTATTAAAAAAAATCTTCTTTTTTTATTCTCTATCATTTTTGTTAAATACATTTTTTCCGTAATCCAAGCATTTTTCGAGTAAATGATTAAAAACCCTAGAAATTACAAAAAATTGATTGCAGCGCCATAACGGTAGGTCGTGAAACTTTCTAGTCTATGAATGAAATGTTCATTTTTTTATTCTCTATAATTGTTAATAAAAAAATGTTAATTTTCTACATTTAGACTATATTTTGAGTAAATGAATGGTTTATATAAAAAAAGCTTTACCCCATCCTCTCCTATATCTGATTTGCTCTAAAAACAATAAAGATCTTACCTTTAAGTACTTAATAAACTGTCAAAATTTTAACTTTCTAGTTTCAGCCGTTTAATATGAAAAAAACTTGATCACGGACGGAGGGACATGCATATTTCGACATAAAATCCCTTAAAATTATGTTCCAATTCGGTTCGGTTCATAAATCGACAAACCGTAAACAAATAAATGTTCGGTTAATTTTCTTTATTTCTGGGGGTATGTTCAATGTTACCCAATGCAGTCAGATAAAAATGTCTGTGGTTTTTAAAATGAGTGAGTAATTTTTTTTTTCAATATGGACGTACGTAAATTGTTCTTAGTGACGGGCAAAGCAATCCATAATTAGTACGACATATTGAGCAAAAATTTTAATTAATTTTTTTAAAAAAAAGTCCCAAAATTATTGTACTTCTTGATTTTCTCAGTTTGAGCTACTATTAAGTATACAACCGGATATGTAAAGTTTACAGAATTATGGTTTATTATATTGTTGAATATTATATTAATAGACAAATGATCCCACTGACAAGATATGAATTATTATTATCTGTAAATATGGAATTGTGTAGATATATTGTTAATTAAATTTGTATGGATTAAAGTAATTATTCATATCAAAATATCTATGTAAGTAGGTATAATATGTAAAAGGTAAATATATGAAAATGAAGGTGTCGTTTTGTAATAAAGTGATAGGGATGGGGGCGAGCCTCTCTCTGACACATTTCTTGAACACATTTGCCGCACTAGTTTTGCTGTTATAGTAAAATTTTATCTAAAATATTACTTGAAATATTAATTAAAATCGTGCATAAATAATGTGGCTTCGCTTTTAAAGAAGATTATAATGTGTATCCACCTAGGTGTAGGTATACCTTTATGATGTATAATATAATACATGACATATACTAAATAGGAGGCATATATATAGGTAGTAAAGGTGGTAGGTATAATACATATATGTATGTATGTACTTGATATATATATATATATATATATATATATATATAAAGGTGGTATAAAATATAAACTAAGCAAATGAATTGTATGTAAAAGTACCTGCCTGATGCTTAGTTGGCATGAGTTATAAACACCGCGATATATAATATAGCAAAGTAAAACGGATCTAACAAAAACAATCTCCCTCTTTTTCATATTCCATCATATTATTATTACATTACAAAATCCATACGTATATATAAATATAAAGTACAACTGGAGCTAGAGGACTCTCGGTACAATTTTTCCCTCCTTCCTCATTTTCTTGTGCTGGGGTTTTTAGTATATACTTTTGCTACTGCTGCTGTTATATTTTATTGATTGAATAATCAATACCGCGTTATAACATAGACTCTGCAGTGTTTTTAGAAAACGAAATATACGAAACGAACGAAACGGAGAAACGCGCGGGCTTTACTTTTACATCGCGTTACTATTGCTATATTTTCTCAAGCACCACCAAAGCCATCACACCATCCAAAAAAAAAAAAAAACAACACCACCGCCCATCCCACCCATCCAATGCCTCCAAGTACAAATGTTCATCTCCGTTTTTCGCCTCTCTCTATACTATAATATCTACTATAGAGGGTAAGTATTATACGTATACGTATACGTTATACGTATATATATATATATATATATATATAGAAGTAGATATGTTTCGCAGTTCGCACTACCACTGCTAGTACACATAAAACCGCCCGGCCTCGTCTCCCTTTTATAATGGTACTCTACAAGTGCGTACAGTTTTTAGTTTTTTTGGGTATGAGCACCACTGGCAACAGCAACAACAGCAGCAGCAGCAGCATCAGCATCAGCAGCGGCAGCAGCACCAGCAACTAAGGGTGACGGCGCGGCGACAACGGTATGAGAGACTTAGAACTTTTCAAGACATTTTTGGGAGGGTGGTGGCTCTATATTATAAGATGTACGATGGGGTGCGCTATTTTTTTTTTTTTTTTTTCATTCTTTCTTTTGGAGAAATGGAAGGAAGACGGGAGGGTTTTCTATACTCTATACCATATTATACTCTATATAGAGAAATAAAATTTTACAGTTTGATGGTATGGGACATTTAGGTAGACAATAGATAGAGGATAGTACAAAAGAGGAGTTTCTGGTGCTGGTGGAGCTGGCACACTGAAGAATATAATTTTTTGGTGAAGGGCATGGGCATATTAGGTTGATAATAGTATACACAAAGAATTTCGGAAAAGTTTTCGGTTAAAGTAAAGATGAAAAACGGAAATATAGGATAAGGGGGTTATTATTATAAGGGTTGTTTATTGTATTTTAGTTTATATAATTCGCTAAAACGGTTTCTCTATGTAGGTTAGATACATACACATACATCCATATATAATCAAAGGCAAACATAATACATATATTATATATATATATACCATATAGACGAATCTCATTATATCTACCTATATATGTGAAAACAATTCAATTTCCCTGTTTCCATAGCAAATATTTTCACCTTACACATATTCCATATTTAATATTGTTTGCATACAACAATCTTCCCCCTTTTTTTTTCTCGTATTATTTTATTCTCTGCTCAAAGATCTATTTTATTTGAAAAATCTGGCGAAAAAAAAAAAAACTTTTCGTTTTTTTTTTTTTTTTGCTCCCCGGTTTATTTTATATGAGTGTATACTACACATTGAAGAAAATACTAAAGATATATTTTAATGGGGCGAATAACCACCGCACTCTAGGGGTGGCTGTTGAACGTATAACTTTTGTATAGTGTAACGCGGCAATACATAAAAACTAACAACAACAAATAGGATCGGGCGAAGGGATGTGGAAAAAGGAAAAATAGAGAAGATTTATCTCGCACAAGTTTTCTGGTTGCGTATATTTATAAGTTTTCCCATATATATGTAAGGATACTATAGTTCGATGGTTTTATGTTTGCTTAAGGATCGAAAAGCAACATTTTATTTTGCCAAGGGTTCGAAAAAGGCGTTTTCTTACGTAAAACGAGAAATTACAATTTCGGGGTTTTTTTTTTTTTGTTGCTTTCGTCTTCGCCTGTGTGTTTCTTCAGTTTGTTAGAGATGCGAATTATAGTGGTGTTATGTGTACTATGTCTTAATATATATGGTTCAATATTAGTGGCCCTAAGTATTATACAGAAAACCTAGAGAAAGATATTAAATATTTAAAATAGTTAGATATATTGGTATTTCGGGGAGGAAAAAAAACCGTAATTTGTGATGCATATAAAAGTATTTGAATTTATTTAATTCAGTATCCATTCAAATAAAACCGATTTTACGATCGACTTGAGGAATGTCTTAACATTCGCATAATTTTCACTAGGTCACAAAATCGTATATGTAGGAAAGAAATAATCAAATTATTTGAGCAAAAAATCGTCACCCTGTATAAATGGGTAATTAGTAATTTTTGAAAATCGATTAAGTAATTTTACATAAGCAGTGAAAGTTTGTGTAATATTCTAGCATACTTGATCCCTTCAAAATCTGTCATCTTTTAAGCAAGAACGATTTGTACAGTTTTTTTTGACCTAAATGATCTTTAAAAATAATTCATCTTTAAAAAAAACTGCACAGATTTTGCAAGAAGTGAAGGCAGACTGTAGTCATGATTAAGTGAATCCAAGTGAGAGTTGATAAAACATTTTGAAAAATGCGGCACTTTCTCTACAATGTGTTACCTTGATCCTGGACCCCCATACAAAGTTCGTTAATGGGAAATTTCAAATTTGTGCCCAGTGTCAAGAAACTGACACCATAGCCAGATGATTAACAGCGAAATTTTCCTACAACTATGATAACTTAAAAAAAAATACAGCAAACTGTAAGTTTATGTTAAATTAGTTTCAACTGTAGATTGTGTGAAATTTAAAATTTTGCATGTGGAAATTTTGAAATAAAAAAATTTTCCAGTATAAAAATGTTTACTAAATATAAAAAAAAAATTCTATGATTATAACAAACAAGTACTGGATTAGGGTTTTCGCAGAATTTGGAAATCCTACTTCTAAACTACTTACTTCTAATAACTAAGGTAAAGGCATCGATTATAGTAATGGATGGACTCGTACGCAGAATTTTGTTTGTATTAATTGTTATGACAAAATTTTTATTTTTATTTTAATAAATATGTACATATACAAAATACCAACTACTGACCTGCTTTTAGATGCTTTAAGACTTTTATGTCAAAAGCTCCCTTTAACCAAAAAAAAAAAAAAAAAACTCGAATCTTTTGTTGAAAGAAAAATCAATAAATTTATTAGTGTGGTCATTTGTGTGGTAATTTTACAAAAATGTAGTAAATTTGATAAAAACAATAGATCGCCAATATTTTTGTATTAATTACATTAAAAATTATAGCAAAACTAGAAAAAAAAATTATTTTAGCTCCCAATTTTTTTTTTATTTTTCAAAAAATATTTTTTTTTTTTTAAATTCAAATTCAAAATATTATATTTTCGGAATAAAATTACCTTGAAAAAGGTTTTATTTTTCGAGATTCAACAATTAAAAAAAAAAAACTATTTTCATTAAATTTCAAAAAATTCATTGGCCATAACAACAACAATTAATTAAATTAAAAATGTCAAAAATAATATCTTTTGTTGTTTTGGAATTAAAAATAAATATCAATATCTGAAGAAAAATTGAGTTACACCCCCTCGAAATAATACGAACCACAAAATTCTTAAATCTAATAGAAGACGAGCGAAATCGATTAAGTAAAGAAATTTCCACTTTATTTTTTTTTTCTGACCCTAACAAACTTTTACAATTTTTTTTTTTGTTTTTGTTTTAATTACCAAAAATGAACATCTTTTAAAAAAAATATAAGAAAAACCTGTTACGTAATTTCGTCAACAAATTTACCATCATAAGAGTTAACGACTTACCAGACAACTTTCTGATTTCTGTTGAATCCGCGATGATTTGTTAACGAAATACGTGATTCAATGTGTAATATAGAAAGAAAAAAACTGCAACAAATTTTTTATTGGCGATTGAAAATTTATTGCCAAAAAAAATTGTTCTTATTTGTAAATTTATAATTCAATTAAAAATGTATGTACCCCTAATCGGTTATTGTATATTTTACATATGTACCTACTAAACGCCATAACTTAACATATAAATTATTCATACTGATACTAATCGACCTATTTAAGTATCTATCACACACATAAATAGAGAGAGAGAGAGAGAGTGAGAGAGAGAGAGACTTAAAGAGAGAAAGAGAGAGAAAAAGTATAGATACTAACTTTAAGGGTGTGTATAACTAATTTTCACTTCAAAATTAGTTTTCT
Organism: Platyura marginata; assembly: GCA_026745375.1. Lineage (NCBI taxonomy): Eukaryota > Metazoa > Arthropoda > Insecta > Diptera > Keroplatidae > Platyura > Platyura marginata. Next base: position 4,159 of record JANSTT010019992.1, on the reverse strand, counting down.
CATTACCGCATTGATAAACGATTCAATAAAGGCTTTTCCTTTAGTAAATTTTCTGAAGGATCGAGGAGAGAATGGTGTGAACTAGAATATTAATGACTTTTAAAGTATGTAAAAGCCTTGTTGTTATAATATGTTAAAATTAATTTACCGGGCACATTCTCATGCTAGAAAGGAATTTGTATGTTTGGTTGACTTCAACTTGTTGCTTGTTGTAAGGAAGAAGGATACATTGAACAAAATATATATATCTATATATGTATATGTATAGCTACTAGTACAAATGTATATAGAACGTCTATATGTGTATTTTCTATCCCACATATGTGGTTAATCCTTGATACGTCAATGTAGTCTATGTACCATGTACCTATACACAGATACATATATCGATAGATTTAGTTTGGCTTGTATAATTAATTTAAGATTAATTGATTTTAAATGTAACTAATAAATTGGTACACACATAAATTAGTAGTTTGTATGTAAAATTTCATTGAATTGATTTTTTTTTTTTTTTGGGGATTTTCTTCCATCTTTTTTTTTTTTATATCCTCCCTTATTAGGAGGGCACAACTAGATCTCTAATTTTTTTTTTTTTTCTTTTTTTTTCAACATCAAAAATGAAGTAATAACTATGTAACATGCGCAGATCCCTGTTCCCAGACCATTTTTATTATTGTACTCTTCTTTTCTGTTTTATGCTTTTTACTTCTCGTAAAGCAATACCATACCATCATTATAATACCATCATGTATAGTATCATCATATACTCGAGGACATCATATACACTGGGTATGAGAGATTCTCGTTTTTATATAACCTGAAGGAATGAGGGAAAATTTTTGGAAGTAAATGTTGTTTGCCGCCCACTAAAAGTTTTGTGCGGGTGGTTTATGGAATGGTTGAAATTTTTTTTTTTTTTTTTATAATGTAGTACATAGTTGTATATACTATTTTGATTTTCAGGCAAACTTTTCACTTAAGAATCTAAATTTTTATTAAAAAGTTTTCCTTTTTTTTTTTTTTTTTGAGCTTATTTTTGTATTAAAAAATCTGTATTAGAGAGTGATGGCAGAAAATATGAGTTGTTTTATTTCCTGTGCGCAATTCTATGGGAAATAATTAATTCTAAAGAAAATTATTTAAATTCATTTTTTTTTTTTTTTTAAAAAAAAGGTCAGCATTTTTGTGTGTATGTGTGTGTTGAGAAAATTCTATTACAGAAAGCCAAAAAATAATCCAAAAAATCGATAATTCTATAATTCAATATGTTTCCTCAGCATATTAGGCCAGACGCAATATATAATATGCTTTTGGTATTTTTTGCACACTCCCTGGACAGAAATGTTTATTACTGACGATACACCAACCGGGGATTAGCCCATTCAAATATAAAGAGTGAGATCTTTAATGTCATGGTTGTGGATTTGCTTCCACGTTGAGGGTAATAGTGTAGAAGTATTATTTCTAATAAATCTAATAATAAATGTGCATCAATAATCTAAAAAAAAACCCCCCCTTGAGAGTTAATTTTCACCATTGTCTGAAGAAAAGCTAGCGCCACTCTTCTTCCCTATTTAATTAACCACAAAAAAAAATTTAAAGCGTTAGCCAAAATATGTTAACAGTCATTTGTGTTCTAATCACAATAAAAATATTTATTCCATCAACTGATACCATGACCACAAAAAAAAATTGCACATTTCAATTGTATTATGATTACAAGAAGAAATCCAACTCAATCTCTCTTTTAAAAGTAGTAACTTAAAGCTCTCAAAGAAATGACATAAGTTTGGTGTCAAAATGTTAAAATTCTACTTGTACTTAGACTTTGACGTTGCAGAAAATGATGCAAAAAACAAATAAGGTAAATTAAGCAACGAAATAAATTAATTAATTTGATAATATTGAGAGATAAGACCTTAGTCAATTTTTTCTTTGTTAATCTTGTAGTATCTTTATTTTTGATAAAGTAAAAGAACTGATAATAAATGTAAAATAAGATAATTTTTCGATTCGGCTATATATTTTTGATGCATTTTGCAATATCGAAAATTTACGATTCTATAACTGAACTTTCTTTATTTCTGTCTTGCCTATCGCACCTCTAGAAGAACAACAACAACTGCAAAATTCATTCTTATTGAGTTATTTATACGCCAAACTTATTACAAATGATCATTCTAACCAATGGAACAATGACCCAATTTTCGTCACTTATGTCGCTGTTGTTGTTGCTAGAGGTGCGATAAGGTAACCCTCGTATAACGCGGTACTTACACAACGCGGTCTTGAAATTCTACAATGAATCATAGTGATAAACACACTACTTACCATAAATTGGCTTTGTTCGTCAGACAGAGTATCGTATAACACGATTCATATAACGCGACATTACCCTGGTACCTAATCACCGCATTATATGAAGGTTGCCTGTATTTCAAATCAGATTATTTGCACCATCGAGTGCATCTCCAAATTGAAACTCCCTATCATCTATCTGTCCAAGGTATGCAAGACAAATTGAATTATGGCATGTGTCTTCCTCTAATCTATACAATTTCGGACGGAAGAATACTCTCTGTGATTAACAACATTCTTATAGATTACGTTCGAGTCCTCTCCCATCAGAACTGTTAGAAATTTAAGATTCTTTTCTTATAGATAGGTTTTAGTTCGAAGATCTTCATCTATCCGGATGCCCTTTACAGTAATGTTCAAGATATTAATCTTAAAATATTTAAAATTTTACAGTCTTCATTGAAATGTATGAAATTCTATGAACCAATATTTAATTTACTTAATACTAAAATCTTCCGTACTTCATCACCAGACATTTTTTTTTTCTTTCATCATGATTTGTATTCTTAGAACTAAAGGTGAATAACCTTGAGATTTAAGAAAAAAAAAACCATTTAATGAAAATGCTTAAGCATTTTAAAGCTGGAAAATAACCATTTTCATCAGTTTCATCGATTTTTATTTTTTGTTTGTTTGTTTGCTCAAAAAAGAACCTTAATTTGTTCCTTAATCGTATAACTTTAGTGGTTTATACCATAGTCAATTTATCTTATAGAGACAGAAGTCATTAGGCAAATAATAAGCTTAATCGAAGAAAATGTGAATTTTCTAGGTGAAAATCAATATCGACATACAATATCGAAAATAATAATAAAAAAAAAAAAAAAAAAATTGGCGTAAACCCACTTACATTTTCCGAACCGAAAATCTTTTGATATCGCCGGTGTATATCTATAAAATGTTTAGAAATACTTTTCTCATCCGCAGAACATATAATGATTTTTTTTGTTTTTTTTTTGTTTTTCGTTCGTTGGTTTGATGGTGTGCTGTGCTCTGTTGCTGAGCAGCAGCAGCAGAACAAGCAGCTAAAAACATATCGGTTAAGGAACATTCGCTGCTAACGGATGCTCTATAGAGAAAACTCATCTCCTTCCACATACGCAACAAGAAAGGAAAAAAAAGAACGAAAAAAAAAGCTTTTACATTATAAATCAGGAAGGCATCACTCTCTGCCTAGCTATATCTAAGCTAGCACAGCTAGATGGTATAGCTAGAGCAGCTGGTGCTGGTATCAGGAATCAAAGTATCAGCCTTCATTCAGTCTGTAGCTTTGTATGTATGATCCACAAGGGCATTTGTATGAATTTTTGCTGGAAGATGGGACGGGATGTAGGGGTTTATATAGAATACATCTACCCTACTCCCCACCCCCCCTTCTTGGCCCCCCACCCCGCTCTTAATATAAATGTTTTTGTATTTTAGTTAAATTTAATTTTGAAAATAAAATAAACATAAATGTAATTAAATATTCAAATATATGTGTGTTATCTGGGGGTAGTTTGAAAAGAAAAATAAAACGATTTTTCCTAAAACCCTCCATTCCACATAATGTATGTGTGTATGTATGTATGTATAATGTATAGATGTATGTACATATATGTATGTATATTATGTGAAAGATACATTTTACATTTTTAATTGTAGTTGCTGAACTCGTTATTTCTGCGCACTTTCATCTCGCGAAAATATAGAGGGCGGCTTTTTCGCCGCCGCCGTTGTCGTAGTTGTCTGATGGGTAAAATGAGGAAAACTCGCAACCCCCCCCAAAAATGCTATCTTTTGTATATATGTAGATATA
>JANSTT010019991.1:0-10355 GCA_026745375.1 Platyura marginata | reverse complement strand
ATACATATGGCGTTGCATTGTACTAATAAATATCAAGCAAAATTCCCTTTTCCCTACATTATATGAGAGTTCCTGTTTTCACATGTATGTATGTACGTATATGGCGGTTGGAAAATGTTGTAACATCGCGAAATAATATTTCCCTAAAATATTAGGTTGTTCGTTGTTATCTTTGTTATCGCTTTACCAGCCAGTGGTCGGTATGAATAAAATTATGTTATAATAGATAATATTATAGGAGGATATTATTTTCCTGGGTAACATTGGAGTTTTCGTTGTAGTGACCAAAGTACACATATTACATCATGTTTCGTATTTTATTATTTGCAATATTGTATATCATCAATTTTTCGGATTTTTAAGTGGAACAGCTTAACTCCTCTTTGAGTGTTTCATTCGAATTGTTTTATTGGTCGCGGACAACACTGAAGTACTGAAGATTTTTTAATTGGGCCTATAACTCATAATAGATTTTTTATTATTTGTTTTGTATAGAGCTAGAGATTTTCGGGTTAAATTAAGCAGACATTAATCTTTAAAAATATTTACTTCTACTTAGAACTGGCAAAGACATTATTTCCATTCAACAACTTTTTTTCCGATAAAATTCGATTCAAATAATCTCAACGCAACCAATCATACATAAGTCTATTGTAGTTCACGTATATTATTAGACAAAATATGCCCCAAACGAATATATTTTCCAATTTTTTAGTTTTTTATACTATCAAAACAAAACACCAAACAGATATTTTAAAGATTTTTAGGCGCAATTTGATTGGCACTTAAGTTGACTTAGTGAGTTTTACAACTTTTTTTTTTGACTTAGTGAGTTCTGCTTTAAAAGCAAAGCGATATGTAAAAATCGACTTGAGTCACATTTCGTATTTTTTAATTTAACGTTTTTTTTTTAAATTTTCCTTGGATTATTTTCTCAAATAATAATCAGAGGCTGACCCTCCTGTTGACCATTTCGAGATTATCTCAACTATAGATGTAATATTTTTTTAACAAATCTAAGAAGTTTGTTTGAGATTGAGTCATTGTATGAGAATGATCGGAAAGAGAAAGTTTACTTTGTTGTAAATGCATAAAAAATATTGTACATATATACATAGTATCTATTTACATATACATACTATACATACATATGTACATACATTCAATAGAATCGGTTTTATATTTCAAATTAGGGGTGATGATTCAATTATTTTCATTTGAAGGATCGAAATATCATTGTGTACTATTTGGAATAACAAGATTATGCATTGAATATCCTGCCCATCGAATGTTATTGTTATTATAGATATTCTATTTCATATGAAATATGTTTTTACAGACAGATTTAGCATAATTGTCTAGAATAACATCATAATGGGCAATCAACCAAATGAAACAATAGAATGCAAAATAATGCATCCACATAGATAATAATATTGGAAATAGATTTCAAGTTAATAGAATACTATGGATATGGATGAGTATGAGAGCAATGCGGATTATGTTGGATGGTGCTATACATACATATATGGACATCAACCCCATATTATTAAGTTATTTCTGTTAACCGAAGGATTTCTATACTGTAGTAGTCTTTAATTTTCTATCTACAATAAACAATCGAAATTTTCTAGCCGTCCACAACAAAAAGTACAGAGCGGTATTTAACAACAATTTAATTTTCAAATTAGAACTTTTAATTAGACGATCAAATTAGAAATCGAGTGCATGAGAAAGGCGTTAAAAATTAGCATTAAATTAAAAAATAAAATTCTTCCACAGTCCAATTTTTTTTTTTTTTTTGATTACCATACCACCCTAATTTTATACGTAAATTCATTATGTTGTAGATCTTGCGATAAATTTGGTCGACATTGTATTCTATATGAGATGAATTATGACAAATAAGTAATTCGATATAAATTAAATTTTTCACAAAAACAAGGAATGTTTCTGATGATGGCCAACCACACCATTCCTGTCTTTTCTCTGTTATTTACTTCATGTACCTACTACTATATACTACTACTCGTACAAAATTAACTGCTTGGTGTTTAATTTACTTCTTTGTCACTTGAGAGAGGGTCTTGTTTTTCTTTTCATTTACCTTTTCCCGTTTTAATTGAATTTCTTATTTAAAATGTAATTTAATATTAATGACAACTGGGACTTGGAATTCAAATGAAGGGCTACTTAAAATGTGTTTCTTATTTTTAATTGGTGTCGTCTTCGTATATAATTAGAGGTGGTTTTTTTCTTTTATTATTATTAAAAATTACATTTATTTGTAAGTGAATTTCGAATTTGGTAAGACAAATTAATTTACATCTTTTGTTAGGATCAATTAGCTGGTTTGTATATTAGAAAAATCAACACACAGACACATAAAAAGAAGGGATGGAAAATTTACTAACAAAAAAAAAAAAAAAAAAACGTAATATTCATTATTAAATTTTCAAGTATTTAAACTTTATGCACATCGATTTGCTATCTCAATAATTAAAATCTGTTTACCGACTTGTACCGTCTGGAATGAATCTTAGTGGGTATATATAAGAAAGAAGAACTTCTACAAGAAGCAATGGGGTGGAAAAACAACTGAAATACTCAAGATATAATACAGTGGTTAATCATTTGGATGTTTCTTTGCAGAGCTTAAGAAATTTAAATTAAATAATAAATTAATTGAACAAAATTGCCTATTTTGAAAATTAAAATCAAATTTATTAACTGGAGTTTTGTACAAAATGAAACAGAAACTTTTAATTATAAATTATAAAATCATTTTACGGTGATGGTCCAATAAATTCACTAAATTTCAATTGAGTGAACTATACTTACTGATAAAATTGTTGTTGTTTTATTTTTGTTTACGAAAAATTGCCACTCTTGCATGCGTCATAGAGAGTGGGTCTGGATATTTTGTTAGTTGGGCGCCAATTATGAAATTCATTGTAAATTTTAAAGATTACAAAAAAAAAAAACAAAAAATGTCGAATTTCTTCACCATTACACGGAAGTATACGATTATGCTGATGTTATAAAAATTGTGTGTTTTTTTTTTTATTTTATAAAAAACCAAATGTGTCACCAGAAATTCATTAGCACCGCACAAAAACGACAATAATAAAAGAGGAACAAAAATGCTAATCTTATCTATATTTTACAGCCATCAAGTAAGCATCATTAACAGAAAGCTCATTTATCTAAATAATTTTTTTTTTTTTCTTTACCCGGAACTTTTGATTGACTTACGATGTGGCATAATGAAATCCCAGTATTTGCCATGAATGGTATGAGGGTTGGGGTGTGGTATATAGTGAAAGGTATATCGTTTCCATAAAATCTGCTATCTTTGCTTTTTCCATTTTCTCTTTTTTTTTCTTTTTTTTTCAGTTTTTCATAACCACCACCAGCACCAGCATAAGCGAAGAGATTAATGAAAAACGAAACCAAAGAATTTTTTTGACAAGAGACAAGGCATTTTAGCTATGGGTGGGTGGTGTTGCGGTCACCCTATATATTTTTGTTTTTCATATTTAATCCAAATGGTTTTATATGAAGAGGTACTCAGAAAAATTGAACATTCGGCACGCCATACCACTGCATAACAATACAAAACGTTTTGTATACATATAGAGGAAAGAAGTAATTTATACTCGACTTTCAGTTTAGATGTTTCAGTCATTTATCATTTTGTCACGTGGGACAGAATGGCATAAAAAATTAAATATAATTTTTTTTTTCTTTTTTTTTGTTTTGTGTGTTATCGGATTTTGTTATTGGTACAAGGGAATGGAAAGTCTTGTTGGTAAACCGTTTGCATCAGATAGATTAAAAAGCTATCGGAAATATATTGAAATTTGCTAGGTTTCTTGATGTTATAACTTCGATTTTTATAATTAATCTTAGAATAAAATAGATAAGATGGCGGAGTATAATTTTCAGTGTATGATACTTAGGCGACATTGTATAGTTAAATTCTCTCAATTAATATTTAATTTTATCTTAAAATTGATTTATTCTGTTGATAAGTTAAGATCACATTTTGTTATTATGTACGAATCTCCCTCATAATCGTGGAAATCGTAAAATAAAAATAATTAAAGGTGAATAATTTTTTAAATTGATTCGTTTTTGAGGTCACCATTTTATAAATCGATAAAACTTTCAGAACATGTAGTTATTGTAAAAAAAATAATTTTTTAAAATAATTAGACCTTCGAAACCGCTTGGCCGATTTTGATGTGTTAGGACTTATTTTTGAAATCAAATAAAAAAGCTTGTTGATAAAAATATAATTAAATTTAATTGTGGAATGTTTTCGCTATTAAAAAAAAGGTTAAAATATAAAAATAAATCGAATTGCATAAATTAAAAAAAATGTATTTTTGATATTTTTAATTAGCTTGTGGTAAAAATTTGGGAGATAGTTAATTATAATTCTTTAATTAAATAAATTTTTTTTTAACAAAATTGCATACTCTAAAACTTTTTTTTCGATTTACAATTTTTTTTGTATGGATTTAAAAAATTCTTCACTTTATATGATTAACGTACCGATATGATTTCATTCAAAATTAATGTACATATATACAATACATCTTAAAATTGTTAATACATTGCAAAAATAATAACTAGAATATCATTTCAAGAAATTGAGTTCGGATGTCTGATATTTTATGAGAAATTCCTACAGTACCACCAGTACCAGTATAAGAGACAAAGATTACAGTTTATTGACTCCACCTATTCACCACAAAACTCCTTGAATATTTCATTTTGTATATTAATAATTTGCCCTAGATGCGATTGCGCTTTTATCGCAAAAGCATTGTAAGACTTGCACTACATATACAATATAAAATGTTATACAAAAAGGTTTCTGTGCTCAATGTCGTCTTCGTCTCAAGAATTCATTATTTATACACAGAAATAATATGCAAACATACAACAGACTCTTGTTTAATATGCAAATGCTGGTATTATATGGCTTGCTCCTTCATTAAATTCATAGGTTGAGTGCAGAAATGTACTGCATGGGAGTTATTTTGCAATGCACCAGTTGAGACAAATCTTATATGAAGAGTAAGGGTATTCCCAGGCCCAGGCCCAGGAGGGCGAAAATATTGTGTCACAATGATGTAGAAAATGTATAAATTCTTGGCAATTTCTTCGAAAATTAAATATCACGTTTATATTTTGTAAGGGAACAACAGCTGAGCAACATTAAATTTTCATATTTCAATTTTCCATTTTCATATTCATATTCATATTGATCAAAGTTTTCTTTAAATTTATGTAACCCGAAAACGATTTTGAAACATGGGGAAAACTTTTATCATTTATTAAAAATTTGCCAACAATGCAATTTGATTATAGAAAAGTGCATTTTAATTAAAGTTTATTCATTTATTTTTTTTATTATTACAATGATGCACCCACCATCGATTTATAGGTACATGTATTGAACATATATGTATGTACAATGTACATATGTATGTATAATCAGAAAAGGGCATTCAACATTGAATGCATTTTAAATGAAATTGCATGTTGTTGGGTTCACATCAATTTTACTGAGGATTATTATTTTAAAATATAATTAAATAAAATTTTGTGTAATTTTAAAAGTTATGTTGAATTTAAAATGAAAATTGCTTTTTATTTTATAAAATTTTAACAACTCACCAACGTTGTTTGTTACATTGCTTATAGTATTTGCTGAAAGGAACAATTTGGGTAAAACATATTATCATACCATGGATATTATCCCCAAAAAGGGATCATAAAATTAATATGTTGCAGGACTTTAAAATATGTTTTAAATTAAATATTTTATTATTATTTAATAGTAGATTTTTTGCTTCATCAATGGATCCAGATCACTGTTCTCTAAAAAAAAAAAGAGACGAAACGTATACTTAATAATTTTTTACTCGATCGACTCGAATTTCACTACAAACCTACGAATTTAATACGGCTGGGTCACTAGGGTTCCCCACGCAAGAAATGGGTTTCGCGTATATTATTATTTTTAGTAGTGTTAGTAAATTAAAATAAGACTAATTAATTAATTTCATATAATTTATTTTAATGAATTTAATGAAATAGTTGAATGAAAAGAAAAATAACTATTAAAAAAAGATATAAACAATAACAGAAACAAAATAATTCAGTATAAGTTATAATTATAAATTCATTTTTTCACGTGACTTTGGATCCCCCATACGAAAAACCTAATCAAAATGGTAAATAAAAATGGCTGCCAAAAATAGTAACTCTCAATAAGGTAGCACAAAAACTAAATACTACTTATTTTGTATTCAGAATTTTTTCAAAATTTTATTATTTAGTAGGAGAAAATATGAAAAAACTCGATTTTTACAAAAAAGAAATTTGTATATGAAGGGGTCGAAGGGTTTGGGTGGTTTTTACCCATTTTCAATACTAGAGTTCTCGCGACCTCCAACAGCATAAATTTTGTCAAATTATCTCAACGAGTTTTTTTAATTTTATCGTCTTTCCAAGCGAGCGATTGTTTATGTAAATTATTTTCATCTTAGTTTTGCAGGAAACGTGGAGAAGACCCTAAATGAGAGTGATATTCTGGAAAAAAAAAATAAGCAACCAAAATTTGTTTTTATGTTCTTTTTATGAAGTAATAAAGCTATTTAATCGTGAACAATTTACCTGTGATTAATGAATATAAGTATGTATATAGTCTGGTGACCCCTCTATATGACCCTAAACAACTAATCATAGAATATTTGTTCTCATAGCTGAGCCTGAGCACTAAACATTTATTTAGGTAATTCATATAATTTTCTTTAAAGATTATAAAATGTACTGAAATATGATTAAACCCTTTTTGTTATTGTTGTTGTACATTTTTTAAAGGATTAATATTGATGGAAAGTATTATTACCTACACCAAATACTAATTTATACGAATTTTTTTTTTTTTCTTTTCTTCAAACTCCTTGTGCCGATATAATAGATTGGCTGGATTATGCAAATAAAAATGATTTGCTTATAATATTAGGTAAAAACAGCTTGCACAACAAAGTAAATAGAGGAAAAACGCCATCAAAGTATTTCAAATCGATTCATCAAAAAAGAAAAAAAAAAAAAATGAAAAAAAAAAAACTTCAATTTCACAATACTTTACCATCTGTCGCGCTTTGGAAATGATATGCAAATCAAAGCCACAAGGATATTTATCAAAGCATTTTTGCGTTTAAATCGCTTCATTCAAAAACGCATCACGTCGACAAAAATTCAACAGGATTTCATACACGGGCAAGAGAGGTGAACAAATATTCATAAAATGACATTAATATTCAAATGGCATGAAATATTTATGGTGATAGCTTTTGATTTATGCAATTTATATTAAAATGTTGTGCGATGTGAGTCTCTCAATGTATTGGGATGACGACGGACCAAGTGGATAGGTACATATATCATATATACATATTGTATATATAGGAATAAGTGTTGATTTAGAACAGCAAAGAGCAAACCTAATGTGATTATATGATAATAATTTGTACAAATTTCGGTAATATTTATGTGAAACTGAAATGAATGACAAATAGATTTCAAGTATAGCTGGCTAGAGGTTAGAATTGTGTTAAGTGAACACACAAAAATGTTATTATGCCTTTTTAGATATGAATTTAAAGGTTATAAATTGATATTTTAATTGTCTTTGATTTTACTTTTGCAGTTAAATAATGAGATTACATTGTTGCTTGCTTCGCTAGCATATTTTAATGAATATTTAAATAGAAAAGATTATTGAAGAGCAAGCAATATTAAAAAAAAAAACTTGAGACAATCAAGTTCTTTGCGGTTCATTTTGATTCGATAATGCAGGCTTTTATTAATATAGCAAATTATTATTGCTATATATATTTTGATTGTATGTATACCTACTAACTATTTGATTTTTGACAAAAAAAATACAAGTATTGTTTTTCTTTGTAGAACACTAAAATGTAAAGTAAAGCATAAAATTGCTCTTCATTATCGACAGCTAAATATGAATATACCATTTATTCTTAATGGGTTTCTTTTACACTTTTTTGAAACTGATTGATTTTTAAAGAAAAAGTATTTAGAAGACTAGGTGGATGAATACATTTATAATTCACAAGTAATTAATTTCACAAAAACAATTTTTATTTGTAGAAATAGGAATTTTAGGGTAACAGTTCCGCAGTAACAAGACTTATTGTACATTTCAGAATATTTTTGGGATGATCTTTTAGATATACACACAATTTTTCGATTTGCACAGTAGATACGTTCTACAGCAAATCAAAACCGTGTAAAACGAGACAGAGCTTGTATATAAAACAGGAAAATTGGAATTAAGCCGTGTACCTAAATCGAGTCAAAGAATATAAAAAAAAAATTCGTAGATACATTCTTAATAAACGTGTAAAATGAGACAAGGATTGTATGAAAAAATAAAAATTGGTTCCATCGAATACCAAGTCACGAATTCGATTGGGCTATAAATGTTATAAAATATAAAACTTACGCACCTCTCAATGGCAAACGTCAAAGGGAATGACACAAGATGAAGAGTGCGTTAGTTTGTGAAATGAGTGCGTTCAATGCAAAGTAATCGATTTGTCGATTGATCGAATGTATAATTGAATTAAAACACTCAAGGTTTTTTTTTAATTTGAAAATAACGTGTTAAAGCGAAAGCGTGTAATTTAAGTGCCGTGCAAATCGATTGATGGGTGCATGCATAAGACTTTATAGGTACCTATACAAAAAAAACCAGCACACATATGCAATCGTCCTTCATTCTGTTTATTATTCTGATTATTCAAAAAAAAATAAAAATACTATTATACATCTAAGACAGAATTATTTCTCTCTCAATACCTACCCTCTTGCAATTATCCAACTGAATAACAAAACTCATAATATTCCAAACGAACTGGTTTAAACCTGAATTATTTTAATTAGGGTTTTATTACATCTTCAATATTATATAAGTATGACATAGTATAACAGTAGATCTCTACTCTAATAACCAAAATAAGGGGTAAACCATAAGAAGGAAGTGTTGTCCTTGTATTTTAAACATTGTTCCTTCCAATGAGTAGACATTCATTCAAGCGTTATATTATTTATTACGTAGGTTTACAAGAATAACCATAGAAAAACACCAATCACTTTGGTTACTTATATTTGCCAATTACAATACAAACACACAATATAAATAAAATGTATATTTTCATGGTAAGAAAACAAAAAACAAAAAAAAAATAACAAAAATCTGGGAAAAACCCATAAATTTCATCTCAAATGACACTAATGAAATTTCACCACACAGCATCTCTGTACAAAATCTTCTCCTTAGCCATACATATAATAACTAAAGGTATGAACCGACATCCGCAAATGCTGGTGTTCTTTCTCCGCTGTGAATTTCATTGTTCATTTGACTTATACAGCTGTATGCCTCAAAATTATTGCTAGAATGGATTAAGAACAACACCTTAACTAGAATTATTGTGGTTTTCTTGCAAGCAATAAAATGCTGTGAAAATGTTTCATTATATTGTTCTCTGCTATATTATAAGGGATGTTTAGAGTAAACGGTGCGTATTTATACATTTATACGGTGCTATATAGACGCACGGGTATGAAATTGGGTGCAAGTGGTTGGGTAATCTCTAAAGCAATTAAAAATTGTTGTAAATAATTAAAGTGATGCCGAAAAGTGTAAAAAAAAAATGAAAAAGATAGAAGTAATTTGAATGAATATAAGAAGAATTGTTGTATGTGGAGGTGTTTGTAACCAGGTGTTGTTTAGAATATTCTAGTGATTAATTTTGATAAAATGGGGATAAAGACTATATACACGTACAATATATCTAATAGAGAAATCGTTTTATTTTTTGCAAAATATATTTTCAAAATTTTTTAATTTAACATACATTCCCGAATTTTCTATCTTTTCTATCATAAACTAAACATGTCGTACACATATACATATATACATTACCTATATATGTACGTACATTGTACATACAATCCATATGTATATGACATCATCAACGAATTTGTGTTTTTGGCTTCATAACTTAGGAAATTCCAGAAATCCTCCTTAAATATATGATTCCTGAGGTAACATCTATGAAATTCCTATTTGTGTGTATGTAAAAAGAACTCAAGAATTTATATATTGCTTGGTAAAAGTTCAAAGACGTTGCTGTATGTAATAATAAATTTTCGAGTTATGTTAAAGAGAAAATTATTATTCTGCGGATGAATGCTCATGGTTAGGGTAGTGCCTTCTACCTATATCCCATTGCTTAATATAC
>JANSTT010019990.1:0-10359 GCA_026745375.1 Platyura marginata | reverse complement strand
ACTATATTTATTAAAACGTGCGTAAATTTTAGACCTGCTATCAAAGAACCCTAAATTTTTCGTTTTAACTTTAGAACTATTAGAACACTATTAACAAAGAATACAACATTTACACGATATATAATATATAACAACATTTATACATTGATGGTCACATGGCGCATACATACTAGAAGGATACACAGGAAACAGACAATTCACATGCAATCCATTTCATACCTTTCGCCCTTAGGTTAAGTTAATAAAGTTTCAATATTTAGAGTTTAAATTAATAAGTGGTGTCTCGGGAGTCAGTGCCATTCCACATGTTAAATCTACTTTTTTGTGGATGGCCTATGCTTCCTCGTGGAAATGATGATGATGAAAACCTACTTTTTGAAATGTATTACATACCATAAATCGTATGAGTTTGTCAGAGCTCTAAAATAAATTAAAAAAATATATATAGAATACCGTCTCTAGAGAAAATCCTGTGCATGATTCTATGAAATGAATAATTTAAAATCCCTACTGAAATTTCTTTGTCATAATCTCATATAGTTAGTTAGTCGTATACATATATATTTATATTAAATTAGTCCTAATATCTTCCTTTATTCATTTTTTTATGTCACAAGAATTTTAAGGAATAAAAATCACAATCTTGACTGAATGATTATGAATACCAATACGCCAATAAATTTAATTAAAAAAAACCCTAATTAAATTTGTTTTAAATATAGTTTTATTCATATTTATAAATTATTTGTTTTAGCTATAAGTACAAATATTACATTATTTAAATTAAATTAATATAATTTACTTATTCAGAGAGGTACGATACTTATATAAAAAATAAAAACTTCACATATGTAGGTATGTATGTATGTATGTATATAAAAAAAACGTAATCTACCTAGGTAGTGTTAAATGAAAGTCTATCACTAACCATTTTCAATTAATTAGGTTCATTAATAAAATGTTAATTTAGGTACATACTTAATAATTAACATGAAGTTCAATAATTTTTTTTAAATTTTATTACTCATGGTACATTCCTAGAAACAAAATTAAATTCGTTATTTTCCAGAAAAATTATTAGTATAGACAGGAAGACCACATTTAATTTATAAGGATGACAAATTTTCATTAATTTTATGATTTAATTATATTTAGAGGATTTATATATATTTGGCAGTTAACATTGTTTGTGTGTGTTTTTTTTATCTACTATATTTCGCAATGAGATCAATTTCAATAAACATTGCCTTAGTTTATAATGTTAGTCAATCGAATTTGGACTTGGTGGACCAGCACCTAACATAAAACTTGGACTATGACTGTAGCTATCAAGATCAAGTGAATTATCACCTTTTTCACTACCACCTTTTCCTTCCTGTTTCATCATCATTCGACGCCACTTTGCTCGTGCATTTTGAAACCAAACCTAATTAAATGTTATTGTGATTGTCAATCATACATATTGTCAAAATAGATAGAAAAAGGGTTTCGTTTAAAAAAAAATATCGGGTGCATATAGGTACCTGAAGAACTCGTTTCGGTAGACCGGTTTTTTGTGATAGTTGTTTTAAATCTTTAGCATCTGGATTGTGATTAATTGCAAAATATGATTTCATCGTTCTCAGTTGATGGTGTTTAAATGATGTACGCATACGTTTAGCCCTTGCCGATGCACTCATTGGTCCGCCACGGCCAAATCCAAGATCGAGATATTCTGAATTAAGGTCTGTAATAAAAATATTTATTAAAAACACTCATTATAAATTTATAAAGATTCTTAGAATAAAGGAGTTTGTTCAAGTGAAGGCGCTAGTGTTTACCTGTGCCGAGACACAACCAAAAAAAAAAAATTCTAAAAACTATAAACTATAAAACTGAGAACCAAATTTGAAATTAAATAATGCGTTTATATTATATTATTCATGAGCCATGAGCTCAAATCATAGCATGTTATTCATTCAGTGATTTTTTTTTTTGAAAAAGCCGCTCTTTAAGGTAATAAAAGATCACACATTAGAACCTTTTCCTACATAAAAATAATATTATACATATATTACAGTATACACCATTCTATAATATAATACCATTTATTCGATATTATAAATATATAAATGGAGAGGCCTTTGCTGGTGCATTTCATTACTTTGATGAACTTGCGGTTGAATAATGTTTATGGCTTAATTACATATTGAGAAATCTTTTTTGTTGTTGTTCGTTTTATAAATTCAGTAAAATTGAGTAGGCTATGCAATTCGAAATTGAATTCAATCGTTTCAATTTTGGAAATATACGGATGGTAGCACGACAATTCTCCGAAAACGACAATTCCCCGAAAACGACAATTCACCGAAACACTAATTCCCCGAAAGCGACAATTCACCGAAAAACAATTCTCCGTAAGCGATAATTCCCCGAAAATCTAATATATTTTTGTAATAAACGCCTGGTTGGATTGGGTTAAAAAATTTCCGCTATTAACCTGGCGTCGGAAAATTATATTTTTTTATATTTCTTGAATTTTCTCTTACCAGGCTATTTTTAACTTGGTGCAAGTAATTACATAAAGCCTCCGATCGGTAATATACGTATTAAATGAGTAGAAGAGTTTTTTAAATGAAATGTGTCTCAAAGACACACCTTGATAGGATTAGTGTTAACTATTATTTTCTCTGGTTTGTAAGAGTCTTTAATATGTGTATAAGGAACCAAGTTAATCAGACAATAATTGTTAATATGGCGCCCAATTACAAAATTCTGCAGCATTTAATCTTTCAATTTTCTTTTGATTTTCAGACTTTTTCTTTTCCTTGAAAATCTACGAAGGAGGAAATCTGCAATAATCAATTATTATCGGCAAAAACAAATTCCGTAAATAATAGGCAATAACTTTTTTCCTGGATGGAAGCAAAAATAAAACTATAGTTACTTCTTGGTATTTAACTAAAAGCCATTATTAAAACATCTACATATGAACGTACATATATATAAAAGAACATTATCGATTGATTGTTCTTTTTACTTAAGCGGAATAGTTAAATTGTAAATCTTTGATAAGCCATGCTAAGGTCTTGTAAAGTGTAATTTTTGTAATAAAAAAGAAATTAATAAAACATGGTTAGTTCATACTCTTTATGTTCAATGATTACAATCAATATGTAATATGTAGATATATGTATGTATAATATAAATCTATATACGTAAATCAAAACGCGTGCCCCTTTTTATTATGTTTATTAAAATATAATTTTCAGTTTTAAATTTTCAAACAAACAAATAGATTGTTTTCGCTTCTATTGATTGATTCAAGATTGATTTCACTTTATATACATACATACATATTCCAATATTTCATGCTCAATAGCATATAGTTACATATACATTAAAATTCAAAGTCATCTCTTTATCTAATAAATGATCTCAAAATTAAAAAAAAACCTTAACTCAAAACATGTTTATTAACTCACCTAAATTAGCTGTCATTGCCTCAATATCTTTGGGTTTTCTTTTTCGTGGTCTACCTTTTTGTCTGGGCGGCTGTGGTAGTCCGGACATACTATGCGATTGTGATCCAAAAAATCCACTCGGTCCAACTTTCATATTTGTTTCACTTGGACTAGGTGGACCATTTGGTAATCGGCTAAATTGTGAATATTGACAGGACATCGATAGTGGTGTCTGTGCCGTTGTTGGCGGTTCTAGAGAAATTTTATAATGTAACCTAAAAATGATAAACCATTTTTTGTTTTTTTTTTTCGTTTCTTGGTTTTTAATGTAAGTTGAGGAGGTATCACAATGATAACCATATGAACAATTTACCTACAAAATACAGATGAATCACGCATACCAAATTGATCACCTTTCGTTAATGGCGTATTACAGTCTGCACATGAAAAACATTTAACGTGAAAAACTAAGTGACGAGCACGCATTACTAATTCTGAGGAACTTATAGAAGCCATACATTTTGAACATCTTCTGGTACCGAAAACTCTATAAATAAAATAAAATTATCTAAACACACTTATAATAATTGTTTAAAACACTATTGTCTATTATTTCACCAGAGTTATTGATTTATTTTTAGTTACTTATTATTTAGGTTTAAGTGGCGTGCTAGCCAATATAAATTACAAAACAGTGATAATATTACAACTAAAGAGTGACAATTTTTTATATTTTGAAAAAAGAATTAAAATGTTTTGTCTTGGAGAGCGTTTCCCCAAAATATTATTCATTATTAGTCCGAATTCTTAAAAAAGATAAAAATAGTTGACCAAAAAAAATTAAAATACAACTAAATCTATTCAGGGAGATATTCTTTATGTTTTTAGTGCATTAAAATTACAAATTTTTAAAGTTAACCCGTTAAAAGCACCATTATGACCTTAAAGGGTTCACATTTTTTAAAAATGAAAAATTAACGAAAGTATTTACAATTAAATTTGAGAACGTTGAGCAGCTTTTTGAAAATTCTTGATTAACCCTTTCATATTCAAACTGATGGACCTTAAAGGGTTAACTTTTTCCAAAAATTTTATTTGTCAAAAAATTCTAGAAATTTAAAATAATAAAAAAATTCAAAGGTTCAAAACCATATTTTTAGTATTAGGAAAGTTCAAAATTGTGTCACTTTTTTAAAAAACCGCCGAAAATAGTCCCATGATGATGGAATCAATAATTCTCACTAGGCGCCACTGATATAAATAGAAACATCTACTTGAAATTTCAAGAAAATAGCAAATTTTACTTTTTATCCATTTAGCCCCCATTGTACATTGAGTTGAGACACTCTATCACTACACAGATATTTATGCAATTTTAAATTAAATATATTTTTGCATTTATAATAATAATAAAATATTATATAATATACATTTTTACTATTCGGTATTCGCCATCTTAAAACCTAAGTAATGGCTAATAAAATGGACCGTTTCGTGTTTATTCGATATTGTTTCATGCAAAGTTAACAGCGGTTTTTATGAGATACTCATTTTATTTATATGAAGACTTCAGAATGTTTGTTATACTCGTATTATTCAGTGTCTACACGTATTTCCGTATCACATAAAAATAATTTACGAGAGATAAATCATATTTGGAACCAGGTTTTTTTGGCTATGATTTATGAGTTTGTTTTCTAATATAAAATAAATATTTTCATTTAATAGTTAATTATGCAATCATAATCGTTCAAAATATGTGTAACGTCTGTTCGTCTGTATATGACGAACAATTTAAAACAGGTACGATGTGGGAACGTTTCATTTTTGGGCTACCAAAAAAAAAGTGTTTTGGTCGCGAAATCCTCAGAAAATTTTCTTAAGATTGTGGAACCCTTTTTTTTAACAATAACTTTTTGACGCAAAATACTTGGAAAAACTGGCTTCACATAAATAACTGGTTGTTTTTACTTATCTAATTTACACTAACTGAGAGGGGTTTTGTCTCAAAACTAACAATATCCCATGGTCTGTTAGTTTTCTTAGAAAATATTTGGAATATTAAAAGAGTAGGTAATTCTGTAAGACTTTTTGCCAGTTGAAAATTATATGAACAGAACGAAGGATGCAAAATGGTTAGAAGAAAAAATTTGGTTGTTTTAACGATTGAAAAAAAGTGTTTAATATTGTCTGAAATTAAAAAAGGTGTAAGTGTAACAAATTTAGCAAAACAATACCGTGTTACTTGAAAATTAAAAAAAAACATCCACTGCCTTTAGTACCCTCAGAATCGGAAAGAAAAGATAGTAAGAAGAGCAAACTTTCCAAATATGAAAAAAATCAGTCTTTTCTAAGGCAGGAAAAAACACTATATCAGTGGTTACATAGTCCCCACTCAAGTTATAATTATTTTTGATTAACATCATATGGGTATGAATACCAGTTTTTACAATGAAATTTTCATTTAAAAACATGAACAATTCCAAAAACGCCCGGTTTTATTTTGTTCATGTTTTTGGACGTCTACTGCATAAATATATACATATGTACATATATTTAGTATAATATTTGGAAGCTTTTACACGGAATCCCTGAATTTTTTGGCGGAACCCTAAGGTTCCGCGGAACACACTTTGAGTATGGATGCCCTATACAGTCTCGGCTACGATAGAGACACATAGTAATTTTTTTGTGTTGCTCATCAAATGCATTCTTAACCTTAATACGAGAGTATGATAAACTTTCTCGCGATATGATGAATTGTTATCGCCACAATTTTTTTGGTTTTGTTCAATGTCCAATAAAAATCAACTGGTTTTTTTTTCTTTTTAAACAATTATGCCAACGCTGAAAACAGTTTGTAACAAGTACATCAGAAGATTATTTTTGTTCATGTCTGATTCCAATTCCGTCTCTAGATACTTATATATATACTTATACTTATATATACAAAAATACCGACAAAAGACAGTAGCACCTTGTGTGAACGATTAGTCACACCTCTTTTTCGATTGATCAAATTATCTTTATTATTTTATTGTTTGCGCTATGCATTCTCTCTAAATCATTCAATTTGATTACCTCGCTTCTGCCTGTTATAATATATTCGATTATTATTCACGACTATATAATAAGTATGAATAAAAAATATTCATTCATTTTGTTATTATATATTTTTTCTTTAATAATGATGTATGGGAATATATTTAGGAATGAAAGGTAATTGATCTTTTTGACAAGTGTTTCAAAAATATATTAGATTTAATTTTTTAAATATATTATTTTGACCGTTATTAAATTAATTTTATTTTTTATTAAATATATTATTTTGACCGTTCGAACTTCAAATAGTCGATTTTTATACCCGTATCAAAGGGGGTATTATAACTTTGGTATGAAGTTTGTAACGCCACTTAATATTCACCGTAGAAAAAAAAAATGTTACCACCATCGACTTTTTTGTGAAACGGCTAATACTAGAGAGCTGAAATTTTCCCAATTTATTAAGTATGTGCTCTACGTACATCGTACACTCTCCAGAAGCAATAGAGATCTTACTCTAATAAATTTTCAAGCTGTAATCTAGATGGACAAACCGACATATATATTTCAACTTAAAAATGCACGAGAATTAGAATGGTCGTAAAATGTTTTTTCTGCAGTGAGGGGTTTTCCAAAAAACCGCCCTAACATTATAATAACTAGATGCAAACCGATTCTTGAACCGAACCAAAAAACCACTGAACCTCTCATATATTGCCGTACAAAAACCAAATCAAACCACTCTTGAAATAAAATGAAGTGGGCGAACCAAAACATTTCCAATAAAAAGTTCCTAACCGAACAATAAACCATCAAAATATTAGTTCGGTTCGGTTTTAAAAGAATTTCCCGGCCACGGTCACATTGTTTATACTTTATGTTTATAGGGAACCCAATGTATGAAGCCACGTCACATTGTTTATAGTGAACGAAAAGTGTCAAATTATCAATCATGTATTATTTTTTTAATTACTTTGTAATATCCTTATCATAAAGCTTGCTATTGGAAGGACTTTCTTACTCTCTGTAAGTGCTCACGTATATTTTTTTTACGCTACTTGGCGTTCTCGAATGAGTATGGTTGTGCAAACGCTTTGGGTTCCGTTGTGGTGGTGAATATGTGCAATAATTGTAAAGCACTAAGAATCTCCAACACTCTTTTTATTGCGGCTGTATTGCATATTGAAACAAAGATAGTATATAAGCGTACAACTCATGGGATAGTATACAAGACTAAAAATGCACAAACCATTGAATACAAATAAGCACTAAAGTGTAAGTATGTGTAAATTAGTTATAAGAAACTTTGTATCTGTCAATTTTTTTTTTTTTATATTGCAATAAATCTTTTGAAGTTTGAAGTTTACTTTGTTATAGAAAAATAGGTATTTATTTGCTAAATATGCAAAATTTTTAACATCAACTTTTTCTAAAGTTATAGTGTGACAAATAAATATTCTTTTAAATTTTTAAATTTTAACAGTATTTTAGAATTTTTTAAAACTTATAATCCTGTAGAATTAGATGTGATGTGGCGAGACTTATCCGATACTAATACCCAGTGGCCTAGTTAGAAATTAAGGCCCCTGGCAAATATAAAACTGGTACGGTATGATTGAATTAAAATAAGAGTCTTAAATTTTCAGACTCTTAAAAAAATATGATTGAACGTATTTTAGACAAATTTTTGTCTTATATATTTAAGACAGTATAATCGCTGTCTTAAATGATATTTATGATAGAAAAACTACAAATGAAATAAGTTTTTGTATTTTGTGGTTCTGATTATGAAAAAGTAAGAATAATTTAATTTTTCAAATATAGATTTTTCAAAAAATACAAAAATGTATTAAATCAAATTAACCTACCAATCTGAGATTTTCCAAAAAAAAAAATTACAAAAATATGAATGATTTAATTTGTTTATTTTAATTGATTGTAATTAAATTAAATTTATATATGTATGTAGGTACTTTCTTTAGCAAAAGGGAAAGAATCCAATAAAGAATCATGAAAATCATTAAGATTTGGCAATTTTAACGTAAAATTAAACACCGCATAATGAGAATATTTAAGTTTAACGTAAAATTTAAACAAAATACCAAACAAACTCAGTGACATTTATAATTTTGACATTAACTTTACATCATAATTGACGTTTGATGAATACTAAATGAGTGCGTTTAATATTTTGTAAGAAACCATTCAATCATGCATAAAAAATATGTTGTCTTATCTTATTTATTTAAAGGGCCCCATAGACGATCAATTTTAATTGTCAATTTTATAAAAATAGAGATTTAAAAAGAAATGCATATAAAAAATTAGTGGAAAAATTAAGTGAAGTGGACAAAAATGCAAGCAACTATACACAATAGATGTGTTTCCATACTGATAAACTGACAAACGAGGCCAATTCTTCATCAATTTTAATTGACAATATTTTCAACAATTGTAATTGATCGTCTATGGGACCCTTTAAATATCAAACTAAAAATTAAAAGAAAAAAATCACTAAAATATATAATGAGGTACTTGAAGGTAGAATAAATTTGATTTAAGTGAGATTAAATTATTGGTAAGAATACAATAACCTCTCATAGCTTACCTACTCCTTTACTACTAAATAGTATCATACTATGAGGGGAATCGTATATCTATGTAAATTCAAATTTCACGACACATTTAGTATCGACAATGAAAATTGACTCTAGAAATTTAGACCATTTCAGCGATTCTCCTGACATTCGTAGATACAATGCTGTTTAAACTTAATTTACGTTTTTAATGTTTATACCCGTATGATGTTAATCAAATAATTTTGATATGGAGTTTGTAACGCTGAATACTCATCGTAGAAATTTTTTTAACACCATTGTCTTTCTCGTGAAATTCTAAGTCTAAATATGCATGTCCGTCCGTCTGTCCGTGATCAAGATTCCGGCCAAACGGCTGAAGTTAGAAAGCTGAAATTTTGACAGGTTTTTTCTTGCTCTGCGTTTTGCGCTTTAGGGTTAATTTTTTCTATCCGTGATCCTCGTAAAATCAAATAAAAAAAAAATGGCGAAAATAAAAAACAGAATATGAATTAAACTTTCATAATCTATTTATCCCTTTTCTGAGAATTTCTAAACCATGATTTGCATAAAGATGAAAAATGAATTCCAAAATTACAAACAAAAAAATGGGGATTTTTCAATATTCAATTCCATAATCCATAGTGACCTGTTCTGTGGATTATCTGGATAATCAAAGGTCAAATGTTAAAAATCAAAAAAAAAAACATTATGTGACATTTAAAGAAACTTAAAACTGATTCTAGCTAAAAAAAATTGTAATCCTGAAGACGTGTTATTAAAAGTAAGTGATAAGCTGGACAATATCAAAGAAGATAGGGATATTTTTGGAAAACGGACCAGATTTATGCCCGCAAGCTCTTCAATGATATAATTTTTGAAGTGCAAATGGGAAGAGCATCACAAATCCAAATTTTATCAACCAAAAAAAAGACCATCACAGCTGAGTCCTACACATTACCAGCAAGCCAACAGGTGTTGCCGAACCTTCCATATACTACATATCAAAAGATTCCAAACAAATATAACTACAGCCAATATTGCACAACTGTGCCGTCTATCTCAATATCGGAATATATACAAAATTTCGAAACATCTTTACCTGAAGAATTGAATTGAACTGAATTGTGTATTGAAATCTTTTTTTTTTAATGAATATGAATTTACTGTTTATAATTCTGTGGTCTCAAGTTAAAATAACTTAAGTGGACTGGGTAAATTATACAGCTGATTTAGAAAAAAAATTACCTTCAATTTCCGATTTTTTAAACTTTCATATCACTTTTAGTTTTAGAAAT
>JANSTT010019989.1:0-10364 GCA_026745375.1 Platyura marginata | reverse complement strand
TTTTAAGAATTTCAAATACAAATACAAAATACAAAGTTGGCATATTATATGAAAATATAATAAATCTAATACTATAATGTTTAAATTTTCATGATTGAAACGCCATTGGATAATCTTTATATTAATGTAAATGCACAGGGAGGGGAAAAAAAATCGGCGTTATTTATTCACACAGCTCCATTAAAATGACGTTAAGTAGGTAAGTGGCTACGGGTACATATATTGTTGATTGACAAGCGGTGGTGTTTCATCACAAGAAAATTATGAGGCTACATAGGCATAAACTGAGAAGACACGAAAAATGTTTCGGCATTATTTGTTGCTAATTATGCGCAAATACTCCAAATTTTGGATCATTTACAACCAGGAATGTTAAAGTAATACTTTTTTTTCGAATTTGCTACATTTTCTACCAGATTTTGTTAACAGACTGGTAATAAATGTAGCAAATGTAACAAATGTAACAAATGTAGGAAAAGCAGATACATAAAATAACTCCATCAGAGGACTATTCAGAATTGTTCCGAAATATTTCAAAATGGCGAACTGGCGACAACCATTGGGTTGAAAAAAAGGTACTAAATGCTGGTAAATAGCAAATGTAACGTGATTTTCGTCGTGTTACATTTACATTTCTTATTATTAAAAAAATTTTCTTTATGGAAGTATTCATTCCACTACATATTAGGAGATTTTGCACATGCAATCAAAAACCACCAAAGGTAAATTTCGCTAAAGAGAATAAACCTAAACATATATTTGACACTCTGTACATTAAAGCTTAAGAATAAAATCTAATACTTTATTAATTAACTGAGCTTAAAACCTAGCACGCATTCTTCTAATATGCAACGTAATGAGCTCTTAGATAATGAAACAAATTTTTTAAGCAAATGCAGGCAACGAATTAAGAAGAAAAAATGTAAGAAAAAAATCATTTTGTTAAAAAAAAATTCTCAAAACATATCTCATGATGATGTCTCAATTTTGATAAAAAAAAACATGTCAGTGCTTCAGCCGTCAAACATTTTACGCTTCGTGCATGCTTGAAACGTATCTGTAGTAAACAAATATTTATAAATATCAATGGTTTCACATTAAATAATGAGAATATGAATTATAAACATTCATAGCTATAACTATATCACATTTTCCTCAATCCGCTTACCAATCTATCTTCAAAGAGCTTAATCTAAATCTACTAATGATACTTTTCCCATTTCTTAAAATTAATGTTCAATTTCAACAGTCATTTCGAAGGATATTTTTATTATCTATTTTCTTTATATACTAATTACAAAAAAAAATTACTTAAGAACCTATAATAATTCTTACAACAAGACTCTGATATGCTTTATATATGGATAGTATTTCTTACGAAATTATGTCAACTGTAAAATTATTAGGAGTATGTTTTTAAGAAAAGTTGCAAGAATAGTTTCGTACATAACTTTCATATAAAATTTTCCACCAAAACTTTTCTAAAAAATTTCAAAATATATACACTCAACCAAGGCTCATGGGACATGCCCAAACTTTCAAAAATATTATACAAATCCTTCGAAATTAACTTCAACCCATCAAAACCCGAAAATATCTTTATGTACCGATTATATGCCTATCCATATCCATATACATATACATACATATGTACATACCTATCTACTTACATACATACATATACCATAACTATAGTATATTCAGCATAGTCCAACCACCAGAAACAAAAAGAGAATGTAGTCAAAATCATCGTCAGTTGATTTATGTAGAGATTTGCGACAATTTATTTTATGAAAGGATTTATCAACTTTTTTTTTTTTTTTTTGTTCTAGAAAAAGTGTTTTATATGGGTTAAGATGTAAGTTTAAGTTTTCTTGAATTATGGCCGTTGTTTTTTTTCCCCTTTCTTTTTGCAGGCATCAAAATTTGCATTTTCTGTGGGAGTATTTTTATATTAGGAGTTTTACATTCATTATATACCCACCTTATTATACATGGATTACTTTTATACACAGTTTTGTTTGAAATTATTTTTCATTTAATTTTTTTAAGAGAGATGGTAAAAAAATATGACTCCTAAAAAAAGCTCTAGCGTGACTGTCTTGTCTACAATACATTCAAATATTTAACCAATTGCGCTTTGAAGATTTTTATTAAATTTACAATACCAGTACAAACATCCATTTTATGTAATACTAAATTTTGGCAAAATTACGTTTTAACCATTTACTATTTTTAGAAATAACTTCAATTAACTACCTTAAAAAAGAGTACAACTGTAACAACAAATCTATATAAATCAGTGGCGCCTCGTGAGAATTATTGAATTATTTTTAAAACATAACTCAATTTTAACTTTTTAAATACTAAAGAAATAATTTTGAAACGTTGCAATTGTTATATTATTTTATATTTCCAGCATTTTTTGTTAAATGAAATTTTTGGAAAAAGTTAACCCTTTAAGGTCTATATATTTTTAACATTAAAGGGTTAACCGAAAATTTTCAAAAGGCTACTTCCCTTTCACAGAATTAAATTGTATGTACATATGTATATGTTTTCGTAAATTTTTCACTTTTAGAAAACGTTAATCGTTTAAGGTCTAAATGGTGCCTTTAAAGGGTTAAATCTTAAAAATATGTTAATGTTCTAAAAATATAAAGAATGTCTCGAACAAAATTAATTGAATTTCAATTTTTTTTGGTTAATCCTTTCATGTTCAAAATCTTTGGACTTTTACTAAAAAATTTATTTGCTAAAAAATGCTGAAATGCGGACAAGATGTTCGGTGAACCCACAAATTTGTTTTCATTTTCTTTTATCAAAATAATCAACATTTTTTTCCACATTGATCAATAATCAATCAAAACCTCACACGAGCCGCCACTGATATACATATATGTACATAAACCATACAAATGCGTTAATTCTTCTTCTTCCAACTACATACACTATGGAATTAATTCAATTTTTTTATTAAAAAAAAACCCAAAACTATTCAACAGCAAAACAAATAACAGAACAACCGGATAATCCACAAAAATTGCAAAAGCTCATTGCCAAACTCTGCCATCTACGCATTGTCCAAAAAGGACACTTTATGAAAAAAAATTTAGAAAAGTTTCCTTATAGATATTCAAAATGGATGAAAGGATTTGTAAGCTTTATGAAAATTGTCATGTCGATTTACTTCTCACAGCTTTGGTAAGGTGGCGTATCGGTTAGAAAGTAAACAGCTTTCTGTCACAATACATTTTGAAATCACAAAGCTTTACGTTAATTTAACAGTGAGTTTTAATATATGCTAGGTAAAGTTATTCGGTAAAGTCTTCTGTAAAAGCTGGCTATAGAGGATATTTGAATTTCACTAAAAATCAATTATGTAAAATACTTCAGAAAATATAGAATTAGATTGGATAACCAACCAATGATGGTTTTTTGATTTTTTTTTTGATTCTCTTAAATTGACTAGACTCTTAGAACAAAAGTTCATTTCAAGATTTATTTAAGTTTTTTAATAAAAAGATTTTGTACTATAAAAGTACAATAAAATTTCTTCGTATATATTCTATGGTCTATGATTTATGCACATAGCCCATACATACATACATAGCTAGTAGATATAGATATGGAGGCTTTAATATTGATGCGCTTTCCAATTATAGTCAGTGTTAATTTAATTTCAAAACAATTGCTGTTTTCTCCGAAGGAAATTATTCAAAAAGGAAATTGTTCTCAGAAAATTTTTAATTCGCGATGTCGTTTAATTACAATTTTGTACAGAGAGCGGAAATTTTATACAAAAATTTTGTTAATTAGTTTTAGTTATATTGAAAATTAAAGTAGATAAATGTTATGGGTACATATGTACCTATGTATATACCAAAAATGTACATAATAACTTACCTTCTTAGAGTTATTAATTAATTCTTCAAATTTTGAAAAGCTTTTCGTTGTATATGGTTTTCATTTGAATAGAACAAAGAAGAAAATATTAACAGAATTATAGTATATAGAGAATGTACATTATGTATGACTGTTCGTGTACAGAGTGTACGTTGACAAAGAAACGTGATTTTTCCGAATGGTTAGTGTAAAGATTAAAATACGCTTTGTCCAGTGCCGATTTTTATCTTGTTTATTTAGAGATTTAGACCCATACGCTCATGCCACAGTAATTGTAGGACCCTGAAAATTACACACAAATTGGGTTTATATTCAACTTTTGCGTATTTTGGTCATTTCGATGATAACATTTTTTTTTTTGGCCTATTTCGTTGTTTTTTTTTTATATTCGTTCACAAATGGGAGTAACTCATTTGAATGTAGTCATAAAGATTCAAAATCTGGGAGCAGGTGCTAACCATAGATCTAGTAATATAAATCTATGGTGCATTGCTGGTTTAAAAACTGTTTTGGAGCGTAATTATGGTGTTGCGGTAATTAGGAACAGGTCGCAATTTTAACCAGAGGGTAGCATTTATAAGCAAGTAGGTATGTGGAAATAAATAAAAATAACATAAAATAAAAAAAAATTAAATGAAAAAAAAAAATTAAATTAAAATAAAATTTAAATAAAATTAAAAAAAGGCGAAATTATAGCAGTCCACACAAATAATCATCACAAAAATTATGTTTTTTTTTAACCCTAATCCTACCAAGATATTTTATAACAAAAGAAGATTACCTTAGAGCCAATTATGAGAAATACCTGTAATTTTACAAGATAAGAAGAAAATTCATAACAATTAATTAATTTTATAAAAATGAATGTAAAAGCAAAATTATTTTAGCTTTTTCGTCTAGTTGAAAAATCAAATGTGTCCCAAAGGCACATGTTAGTAGAATTATGGTTAAATTACAAAATTTTCCTATTGTAGTAAAAAATATATTTTCGAAACTTCACTGGTTAATGGATGCAAAGTGATTAGAAAATGGAACGTACGAATTTATTATGTAATTATCTATCTGCAGTGCGATTAAAAATATATCAATAAAAATTAGATTTTTCCTTTTCCACATCTTAACTAAATTATGCTCAAATAGATTATTTGTTGAATAATATGTATTTATCTACTATAATTGCCTTGAGTGGTTGGTAGTTACATTGTTATTTGTGTATGCCCTCAAGAAAATCTGTTTTCAAAACAACCAATTTTCATTGTTACAAAATACCCTATTACAATGGAATATAATGTGTCGCATTTCACTATAATGTTTTTTTGTTGTATTGTATATTACAGGGTGCTAACGCAGTTGGATATTGTGTGAGAGAACGGAATAACGATTGCCAATGCATAGAGTCAAAAACGAGACTACATAAAACTTTACAGAAATAATTTTTTTTTTTTCTTAAATTTCAATTTGTATATTAATTTAAAAAAAACAAATTAACAAATATACACACAGTCAACCATTAATTTGCATATATACAAAAATATTCAACCCTCCACAATACCACATAATATATAAAAACTACCCTGTTGGGCGAGCACATGCTTTTCCATTATATTACAAGTATTTTGTATTTAAGTACTTAGACTAATCTCATAGGTGTGATGTGAAATACAATCATATTGTTTTGTATTGTATTTATAAAAAATAAAAAAAAAAATTTGGTCGGATTATGCGCTTCGATGCACTTTTGTATATTTCGTTCAAATAAGTTTTGTGTCAAGGCATCAAAGCAGACATAAAATGTATGTGTAGAAAACATTGTATTTATATAGGTATATTTACTATATAAGACATTCACTTCAGTTCCAAAAAGATGTTGGTGTCCTACATAGGGATGTATACCCATATATAATTAAAAATGGTGTACCATTGGTACCGGCATCGATACAATTCCCAACATACCAATTTTAAGTCAAGTATAACTACAAAGAACTCACTAAAGAAGCCGAAGTTTACAGATTTGTATTCAATCTCAATTCCTAATAGATAATTTTCTTATTTTTATTATTTTCTTAATTTTCGATGAAACTCCACTAAATTATACTTATTGAAAAAATTTACTAAATAAGGTAAATAATTGTAATTATTACCATTATTACTTACAGTAACGAACATAAAAAAGCGCACAAGTAAAAAAATGTCATTTCAATGGAAAACCAGCATGGAAATAAATCTTTTCGGCATTTATACGCCTTCCCACAATTCCACATGCATGAAGCGTTCCTATAAGCTATAATTTCATTTTGGGAAAAGTACATCCTTAAATCAAACTTTAACTATAGCTAAGTGAAACACTAAGAGAATATCGGGTGAATACTAAAATAATACCGGGTAAATACCATCGTCTAAACACCTCGTAAATACCGAGAAAATACCGGGTAATTAGCACAAAAAACAAACACCGAGTAAATAAATACTGAGAAAATGCCAGATCAATACCAATTAGATTTTGCGAGCGATCGGTTCTTAGAGTCCCATAGCACTGCGACAGATCTATTGTACTGTACCTCCTGGTACATTTATCTAAATTGACATGACGAGCTCATTTTTAATGAAACAATGCAGCACTTGAAGTGTTTTTTTACGGAAACCTTACCAATGCTCACTATTTTATTGCCATTTTTGAGACAATGCAATTATTTGGACTGTTTTTAAGTGCAATCCAACCACCCAAAATACCAATTAGTAAATACCTACCATTAACACCGCGTAAATATTGGGTAAATTAAATACCAAGAAAATACCGAAAAAATCCTATGACACCGAGAGTATACCGGGTAAAAACCGATGTAATACCATCGAGTAAACATATTAAGTAAATACCATGAAAATACCGGATAAATACCATCTAGTAAACACCGTATAAATACCAAAAAAATACCAGGTAAATACCATCGAGTAAATACCAAGAAAATACCGGATAAATCCTATGACATTGAGAGTATACCGGGTAAATACTGGTTAATACTATCGAAAAAACATTAAGTAAATACCATGAAAATACCGGATAAATACCATCGAGTAAAGATCGTATAAATACCAAGAAAATGCCAGGGAAATACCATCAAAAAATATCGGATAAATATAATACCGGGTACAAAATACCGGGTAAATAAATACCATTGAGTGAACACCGAGTTAATATACGAGTACCATTGAGTAAATATTCGTAATTTTCCTTCAAAATATTTATTTTTTTATATTATAGAAAATAAAAATAGAACTGCAAATATAATTAAACTTTCTAGTAGTGTGTGTTTTTTTTTTGGTCGCCAGTGTACTTACATATTCACTACAATTGTTGATTCAATTTAATTTGAATTTCAATAAAAAGCGTTTAATGATTCCATATATGTACATTTACATACGTACATAGGTACCTACGTATTCCATATATACAACCACCAAATGCCTGTATTGCTAAATTTCACGTGTACAGAATTTAAAAGTTTTTCCAGGAAGATAACTCAATCAAATTTTCATCGATTAACATTTTTATTATATACTTCGTTTATTTGCTTTTAGTTGCTCCCCAATTTTTTTTTTTTTTTTTTTTTTTTTTTTTATTATTTATGAAAAGCGATTTTGAGTGCTCTCATTGATGAACTATTGAAAGAATAAATAACTCAATAAAATACTTATCTAGTTTTTCTTGAAGGGTTTCAAACTTAGTTTGTGTATATATACAGAAAAATATATGAAATTAGGGTTCAAATTTGATTTAGTGATTTTTGGTTTTTATATTGTATGTATAAATATAAATAAACAGTTTAATTTTACGGATGATTTTAGTAGTAGAGTAACTGAAGAATAGATAAAAAGTGGTCCTATTTTAGTTGTAGTACACAGATTTTAATAATTTAGTATTTTAATATACAGGTAGCCCACATACAATACGGTTTTCTATAACACAGTTTCAATCTAATACTGAAGAAGAAAATTACGTAAAATCTCTCTATAACACGGTATAGTATAGCACGGTTTTACTATAGTATAACATGATAAGAAAATTGGGAAAATTCTCATATAACACGGTAGTTCTACAATAGTCGGTTGATTGTGGTACATAGATTTTAATAATTTAGTTTTTTAAAATACAGACAACCCTCCTACAACACGGTTTCCTATAACACAGTTTCAATCTAACACGGAAGAAGAAAAGTACGGAAATTCTCTCTGTAACACGGTTTACTATAGCACGGTTTCACTATAACATGGTAAGAAAATTAAAAAAATTCTCATATAACACGGTAGTTCTACAATAGTCGGTTGATTGTAGTACATTTATTTTAATAATTTAGTATTTTAAAATACAGGCAACCCTCCTACAAAACGGTTTCCTATAACACAGTTTCAATCTAACACGGAAGAAGAAAAGTACGGAAATTCTCTCTGTAACACGGTTTACTATAGCACGGTTTCACTATAACATGATAAGAAAATTGAAAAAATTCTCATATAACACGGTCGTTCTACAATAGTCTCATACAACACGGA
The DNA here is from genome assembly GCA_026745375.1 of Platyura marginata. Taxonomy (NCBI): domain Eukaryota; kingdom Metazoa; phylum Arthropoda; class Insecta; order Diptera; family Keroplatidae; genus Platyura; species Platyura marginata. The sequence goes on along the minus strand of JANSTT010019989.1, from coordinate 1,910 downwards.
ATTATGTTGGAACCTAGATATCTGCCGTGTTATAAAATGGGTACCTGTAGGTACTTCACTTAGACAATATGAGAAAATTAAAAATTACAAGACATCTCAAACAAACTGTCCATCTACCTACATACTCATCTTGCCGTTTTGCTGTCAATCTGCCAATTTGCCAATCAACCCATCTGTTCATCTGGTAAATTTGCGAATTTGCCATTCTGCCAATCACCCAATCAGCTTAATTAATTTTTCTTTTTTTTTTCCTAAGACCATCTCTTATTTTTATGCCAATTTTGTACAATCTTACATAAACTCCATCGACTAATTGGACTAATTTTGTGTGTAACATTCAGTGCGGTACAAAGAATGTACTACCACCTACTGAAATCTCAAATCTCAAAGTTATTGGCAGTGTCCATTGATTTGTTATATTATCCAATGGATTTAATTTTTTTTTTATATATATGGACCCGGTTTCTGTATGAGTAGCCATTTTGAATTTGTGATGGAAGATGTCAAAGTATAGTATGGTGTGTGGTCAATGAAATGTTTGATTTCTATATAATTCTTTGTTAAATTGAGTTATTTGGAGAAAAAAATGAAATAAAATGAAAATTGAAATAATATTTGGGGAAATAATTCATTTGCTCATTGAGATTATTATTTCAATTGAATTGCGCTAAACCACATCAAATGCCATTTATTGCTTTTTGAATGTAAAAATCTTTGATAACTTCTATATTTAGATTTTTTCCCACATTTTCATGAAAATATCTTCCTAGAATTTTGTTGGTTCAGTGTTGATTCTTGAAGCTTGTTAATTTATAATTTCAATATTTCAACATACATCTGACTCACTGTATGTACAATCAATACATATAGTACAATCAGTAGCGAAGCTTGCCAAATCTTTTACATTTACAACAAAATTGATGCAAAGTGATGCAAATACACAAACAATCGTTTTTGATGAATACCAAATGAAACCTAATAAATTATTTATTATCGTAGTAAAACATGACCTTGTGTCTAACTTTTATTCCACCCTAATGTTTATGTAATTTCCCAAGTAGCAATTTGTAGTTAAAAACCGGTAATGCAACGGTTGTACAACTCTAGTTAAAAATAGCAAGAAGTACAAACAAATTCTAATAACGTTAATAATACTTCCCATCAACTTTGCTACAACTGTGTTTGGACAGTTTTTTTTTTAAACTTAAGTTTGTTCTTACTATGTTATAAAAACTATTTTACTATATAACTAAAGAGTTGCAAAAAGGTTATTTAAACGTCCTGCTATGGTTTTTACAACGTTTCTTCGCAAAAAAGTGTATTTTTGGTTTAAAAATAGTTTCTATATAGGCAATATGTAAGGTTACCGATATAAACTCTATTGAAACTTAAAATTAACTCAAAGATTTAATGGGTTAAAAGTCAACGTTAAATAATAGTTGATTATACAACGGCTCATAGAAATTAAATTATTCTGCTGTAATTATAACGTTTTTAAAACGTGTTCCATTTAACGCAAGACTAATTTAATTTTGGTGTTAAATTGGCGCTTGGATTGTTCATATGTCCGGTCCAATGGGTCTGATATTTACATTTACACCCAGAACACTCAATTTTGTTGGAAAATCGAAAAAAAATTATAACCGAAAAAAGATTGAAAATCAAATTTGGCATCAAATTTATCTTTTGGTGTATTGTTCGAATTTGATTATTAAAGGCCAGCAGATATCATTTTTACTGCAAAATTTCGGAGATCACTTGACAAAATCGATAATCTACTGAATGAGATTATTTTTAAGGGGGGAGACCTAGTTGGACCTCAAAAAAAAGGCGTTTTTCTCGAATTTTTTTTGGCAAGAGGATGAAATAATTCATAACTACGGTTTGTCTATATTAAAGGTATATATTTG